>JAESVK010058472.1:0-28480 GCA_017140935.1 Hamamelis virginiana | reverse complement strand
CACTTGAATTGATTCTAAAAAGTCTTTTAATATAAACCTGCATTTCCCAGTGGTTCGACACCCGTGCTCACTAGTCACAATCGAATTGAGATTAATTGTCACGCGGTTTTATAAATTATTAATCTTGATCACTGGCAAGGAATAATCTCCCTTGTCGTCTGAGTCGATCATGTTTCAGGTCTAAGGACTACCAAATAAATGGACGTAACACTAGAATATTCCTTTGACAGAACTACTATAGGAACATTCTTTGTAGATCATGTTCAGTATACATATTCTCTAATATGCACCCACAGATTAACTATTGTGTCTCTACACTAATAGGAAAGACTACCTATCCTCCATAGGAGTTAGTTTAAATATGTGCTACTCTTTAAACGGTTAATTAAATATCCACTTTAATAAACCTTTGAGTAGGAACTCTTTTAGAATAAATGTGTATGAGAAATATCAGTCTCTCTATCTCAACACTTTGAGATGCATATTTCTCTTATCATTTATTCATGGACCTTATCATATATGTTTGTACACATAAGATAAGTTATGCCTTCCATATATTATAATATGAAATTAATATACCCTTTAGGATTGGTTTTAGGGCATACTTTTAACAATCTCCCACTTGCACTGAAGCCAATCACCATAGTATCGTATACTAGTCTTCGTAAGACAAGGCTTCTAACACACACAGGTGTCAAGGCAAAGTAGATTTATGCAAAATCCTTTTGCATTTTAGTATTTTCAATAATAGTATTCAAACTAAAATTCGCTGCCAACTCTGATGTCCTAGTAAATGAGACCTATGCTTTCAAAAGAAAAACAATGTATACTAGACATTCTTTTAGGCAATCTGTAAATAGCTAATTTTACAATTTCTTTATATGCAAGTATCTCATTCTTAAACTCCCTTTAAGAATATACTTGTTTCTATTCTGAATCACTATTCTGAATTAATTATCAATATTTGCTAACAACTGTTTGCAGCATTTTTTGTGATATTGATGTGAGTACATACTTTAAAATTATATGAGTATGATATTTCTCAAATATTTTGCTCACATAAAAAAATCCTTTCAAAAACCATTTTTGAATAGATTTGAATTCCTATAACGATTATGGAATTCTTAATACTACGTTAGTATTTAAAGTATGTACTTATAAAGAAAAAATAAATGATGACTTTCTTGCTCCCACTAGTCCCTTTTAAAAACAAGATATTTTATGTATTAAACCCTTTAATTACATAAAATTCCCTTTGATGTTTTATAAAGGTATAGTTTTTCAACTAATGTGGAAATCATGTTTTCAAATAACTCTTTATTTTGAGAAAACTCACTTTTAAAGTTTATTTGAAATATCCTATATTATCAAATAATCTTTAAACTCTTTCGTTTGACATTTTTAAGGTCTTAAAGTGATTTTTGAGATTCAACCAAATATTCTCAATATTTATCTTTTAGTTTTACTTCATATTAATCATTTGAACGTTTCAAATATCTATTACACATGAAGTATAATCAAACTAAAAGTTAGGGTTTGTACATCTTATGTATTATCCCTTTAATCTCCATATACACTATCATATTTATTCATAGAATTTATAAAGAATTTAAGAACTTTAAGATAATTGCTAGAATAGATCTAAAATATCCAATTTTTAAGATAAACTGTTTCAAATGAAATATCCAAAAACCAAAAACTTCAAACGAAGTAATTATTACATCCGGCAATAATAAAAGAGTTCTTTAAAATTCTTAAATAAATAGGTCTAGAATCAAGCTTCAATGTCAAAGGCACCAACACTTTGATCCTTTCCAAACAAGGCTAGCTCGATGTTCAATCGACCTTCTGCTTCCCTTATACAATCACATTGTACAATAAAACACAATTAGGTATCGTATACCATAAGCAGAATACTAATTCGTAATTAGTAAATGATGTTAGAAGTATGCCCTAAAACCAATCCTAAAGGGTATATTGAGTTTCATATTATCTAAATATGGAAGGTATAACTTATCTAATATGTTCTCACATATATGATAAGGTCCATGAATAAATGATAAGAGAAATATGCATCTCAAAGAGTTGAGATAGAGAGACTGATATTTCTCATATACATCTATTCTAAAAGAGTTCCTACTCAAAGGTTTATTAAAGTGGATATTTAATTAACCGTATGAAGAGTAGCACAGATTTAAACCAACTCATATGGAGGATAGGTAGTCTTTCCTATCAGTGTAGTGACACTTAGGTTAATCTGTGGGTGCATATTAGAGAATATGTACACTGAACATGATCTGCAAAGAGTATTCCTATGGTAGTTCTGTCAAAGGAATATTCTAGTGTTATGTCCATTAATTTGGTAGTCCTTAGACCTGAGACACCATAGCTGTCTTATGCATAGGTTGCTAGAGTTTGATAGTATCTCGTACGGCCTTAACCATCAGGTTGTAATCGGTGCTTATTGGCTCTAATGAGTTATGCATGAAGATGGATGAGTGTGCAATAAGGGATCATCACTCTCAGTTATATGAGAGAGAATGTCAGGATAAGTTCACAAAGATAATTCTCAAAGGGAACCTCTGGCCAGAGTGATAGGTAAACAGTGAAAAGAGTTTCACTGCGATTACCTTATTGAGATTATATTTTGTGGAACAAATATCAAGTGGTTGAGATAGGGTTTGACTAAAACCATACCTATTATCTTAACTGTGACATTAGGGGATGAAGGATTAAATAACATGAAGGGTTCACATAGTTCTGCTATTCACCTAAACCTAGGGTATGTCATGATATGTTGCTAGATGTCACTCATGACCAGTGAAAGCCTATTGATAAAGTGTTATCAATGAGGGCAAAATTGGAATCGTTCCAATTGAACCTTAAAATAGAAAGTTTCTATTTTTGGGAGACATAGAGATGTCCCTGTCACTGCTAGGTTAGGGTGAACCCAAAGGGTCACACACAATAGAGAGTAAGTGAGTTCCTTAAGCTTGAGAGAGGGGAATCCTATCATGGCGTTTGTTTGACTTTAATAATTAAACGTTAATTGATTAAAAGTCAATACTAACCGAGAATAGGATTACTCTATTCGAGGATGATTGGTCATGCTAGCACTAGTAACCAAACACCCCCCAAAGAGGAGAAAGTCTATAAATAAGAGTGTTTCACACACTCAAAGGCACAGAAACCCTAGGGGCCGAAATTCTCTTTCCTCTCCCTCTCCATTCTAGCTTGCCACAAAGGGTTGTGGAAGACTAGAGAAGCTTTCGGAGTCTTGCTCTCGTGTGGATACGCTTTGGAGGTTTCATGCTTTTGAAACTCAAAGGATTCCTACACCGAAGAACATAATCAATGTGAGTTTTTATATGCTTTGATTAACTGTATATTTATATATATATGATCCGATGCTTGTATCGTTCTTGGAGGTTTTGTGAACATGGATGTTTTTATTGAAAATGAAAAAGTTTTGTTTTTACCCTCTTCCGCTGCACATCCATGTCTGTGGTTTTCACAGAACCTTTCAAATGAATAAATAACAAGACGTACCACTAGAATAACCATTCTTCAAAGAGGTGAGTCCTTCGAATCCAATGACCTGTGTTACCGCAATTCCTCCTCCAATGACCTGTGTTACCGCAATGGAAACACTTTCCCTTTGAGTCCTTCGAATCCTTCTTCTTCACACCTCCTTTTGGTTTATGATTGGACTTCTTCTTCTTCTTACCCTTGCCCTTGGGCTTGGATTTAGAAGTTGAGGCCCCATCAATAACCAAAGCACTTCCTTTGGAGTCCTTTTTCAAGGTCTCCTCAGCAGTTGTCAACATGTTCATCAGATCAGTCAAAGAAACTTTATCATTCACATCAGACATGTGAAAGTTCATGATAAACGGTTTATAACTCGCAGGAAGAGAGTGAAGTAGAATATCAGTCCCCATCTCAGAAAAGATATCCACACCTAGATCATGAAGGGCATGGATATTCCGGATCATCTTCAGACAATGCTCATTAACAGATGTTCCTTCTACCATCTTACATGCAAAGAGCTCACCAACAGTGTTGTACCTTACAACCCTATTATGTGACTCATACAGTTCTTTAAGATGTTTGATGATTGCATGTGAGCTATCTATGACCTCATGTTGCCTTTGGAGCTCATTGGTCATCGATGCCATGATATAGCATCTCACTTGCACATCATCCTCGAGCCACTTGTTGTAAGTGTCTAGTTCCTCTTCTGATGCCCCTTCAGGTAGAGCATTAGAGCGTGGAGACTTAATGATATAGTCAATTTTATCAGCGGTCAAAACAATTTTCAGAATTCTAATCCAGTCATTAAAGTTTGGACCAGTCAAACGGTTGTCATCAAGAATACGAGAGAGAAGGTTTAAAGGTGCCATCTACAACAGAAAATAATATAAATTTCATATTAATAAAACATAAAAACTTTTGGTCTTTAATTTTTATGTTACCTCCCACTATTTTGATCAAATCCCATACACCCTAAGATGAGACTTGGAATTTCAAAAGAATGAATTTCCATAGCAGGGATTGGGGTCCCATTAAGAATTAGTAACCTCACATGTTAGTTTCTTGGATACTGACCCTTAATGAGTGGATAACTCTTTATCCTAATGCTTCACCTAAGCAAGTTCCAATCATCCTTTAGCCTCTAAAATTGTAGTATCCTCACAAAATAGTTTCTTGGATAGTACATCTTAGTCAAATTACACCTACCATTCACATGAGTATGGTCAATTGAATATGGCATCCCTCACATAATAGTTTCTTGGTAAGCCCCATTATCGCACCTCATGATATCCAATATGTAACAAGCTGGTTTGAACCTTCATAATGAATGTGTTCCCACATATCTGCAGCCAAACACGTCCATCATAAAGATTCACCTTTCTTGTAATGGTAGGAGGCTAAGATAAAGCCCAAGGCCTCTTCCTTACAACTTAATTTTATGTAAATAAGGGTTTTGTAAAAAGGGTCTCATTTTTATAAACATCCATACATCACATGCATCACAAATATATATCATCACATATATATAAAGAAGTTTAGACCCACTTTTATTATTAGTTCTCAATTATCCTCCCACTGTCCTCCTAGAGGCTAGGGTGGATTCATTTCGAACATATAATAAATTAGGTCTAGGCCCTAACTTGCAAACATCACATATATAAATGGGTCACATATATAAATGGGCCTAGGATTGATCATGGACTTTTAAGGGTGGGTTCATACTTTGAGCCACAAAAGATGAACCCTAGGTCTAAAAGGAAGGTCGGGTGATCGTAATTAAATCTATGCAACTATTACATAGTGACAAAAAATCTTCCTATAAGATCTCGATGTCCATGCCAAGTCCTTCTAAAGTCCTTGCTTTCCTCTCGTACATGACTCCACCAAGTTCCTTGAGTCCTCCACAAGCTTTTTTGAATTACAATTTAATAAAAAGAAAGGGATTAAGGAGAAGGGGATTACAAATGTAGAGAGAGGGAAAGAGGCATGCAAGCCCCAATTAATTACATCACCAAATTTAAATAAATTTAAATACAACCCATTCAAATAAACCTATCACATCACATGCGGCCAATCACAACTCGTTTTAATTGGTCTTAAGTCCATAATCATCCATTAACAATTATACAATCACATTGCATAAATAACAAAAGCTACATTAAGCAAAAACAATGATGGCAAATGGCATATAATTAATTAAAGTCATGTCCTTATTATTATCCTATAACAATAATAATCTCATTATTATTATTATCCTATAATAATAATCAAGTCCTTTTAATCGTATTAAAAGAATACCATCATATCCCATATGATTAATATAAGTTCCCATCTTTTAAAATAAATAAAACTCCTAAAAGACACAATTAGGGTTTTAAATATAATGAATTTAATTTGAGAAATTATTCTCAAAATTTCTACCATGCTATTAACACTTTAATAAGCTTAGTAGATTAATCACTATTAACCTACAAAGGTGGAATAAATAATAACTCAAAAAAAAATTCAAAGAGAGAAACAATTTCCATTTTTCAATAGAAATTTCAGAATTCAGCTACTGTTTTGGGACCAATCTTTCCTCTATTAAAACAACCTTTTAAAATTTGAGAATACTCTATTTCACAAGGATTTTCAGTCCTCTTTTAAATGGCATAGGTCTCATTAAGTGATTCCAACGTTTGGTATCACTTTAAAGTGGTTTGTGACATGAACTCCAAACCATGGCAGATTCTGGAAATTCCTCACAAATGACTTTATTTGGGCTTAACCTAGAGTGAACTAAGTCATGGAAACACTTCATGTCACTAGGTTTTTCAGTCCTCTTTCTAATGGCAGGGGTCTCATAACTTGATTCCAACTTTTGGTATCAATTAGAGGCATTTTACGATAGAGAGTCAGATTTTCCAGATTTGACTCTTAATCACAAAAATTCTAGTGTGGCTATTCTAGGTCATTAAAAATCATGGGAACTCTTCCTAGACTTTGTTAAGACCTAATATTAATGAAGTCGTTAGGTGGCAAGCTTCAAAAATCCCAGAAAGTATTTTTCTTAGATTTTACAAAAGCTATGTGGTTGCTGTCCAGAAAAACAGCAACCCAGAAATAATCTTAAAACCATTTTAAAATTAATTGCTTCAATGTAAAAACATGCCAAAATGTTTTTAACACATTTATACATTATTAGGCAACATCCCTAAATGTTTTTAACAAAATAAAAACATCAATTCATCGCATGAATAATTCAATCTCTCAAGAACACCAAAAGTGTTTTTACAAAACAAATTTTATCAAACCTACTTTGTTCTTCATTTTTAATTTTCAAAAGTAATAAAATTATTTTGAAAACATCATAAACCATTTATAAAATATATGAAGAACACTAGGTACATAAATAAAAATAAAAACAAGGCCATTAGGGTTCCCTAACCCATGTGGCCGTGAGCTAGTGAGAGTGAGAGATAGAATTAGGGTTTAGGGTTAGGGTTAGGGTTAGGGTTTAAGAACCTTACCTAATCCTACCCTTTTAGGGTTTCCATAAACGCTAAAGTTTAGTTGCCTAAAACATTCCTAGATATCAAATATTCAAAATAAGAAAGAATCAATTACAAATAAGATACTTTCCTAAACTTGAAAATTTTCAAAATAGGAAACTAGGGATTCCCTTGTTTGACAATTAGGGTTACTAATTTCACAACAAGAAGTTCCCTATTTTGATTTAGGGTTACCTAAACCAATTTGCAGCCACCATCATCAATCCAATTAGGGTTTTTGAAGAACCCTAAATGGCCATTGTTACAATTTAACAAGAACTCCATTAACATATTAATTTAAACAATTTTAAATCAAACAATTGCATGCATCAAGAATTAAAACTAAACACTTTTAATATTAAATCAAGATCATGCAAATAACATTAGGGTTTTCTAAAACCCATCAAGCCACGGCCCTAGAGGATGAAACACCCTCATGGCCGAATCACTCAAGGGTTAAAAACCCCATGGCCGTGAACCCCATAACCCATCAAAATTTGATTTTCACAAAAACCAAACTTTAGTTCATATTTTCTAAAAACAAGAACATCATCTAATCATGCCTAGGGTTTCTCAAAATTCAAGATTCAAATATATATATTGATTATAGGGTTACCATAACCCAAATCAAAATTAAAATATAAAGAACCAAGCTAGGGTTCATAAACCCTAGTTGCCGAAATTGAGAAGAGAGGAGAAAGAAGATAGAGACCATACCTTATGTGGATTTGATCATCAACCAAGCATCATCATACTATGGAGATCAAACCCTAACATATAATACACAAAAGCAACAAGCCCTAGGTGGTCCGAATTTGAGAGAGAGAGAGAATGAGAGAACCCAAAAAACCTTTTGAGGGTTTTTCATCAAAACCTAAACTCAAACACCAAGAGGTATATCCCCATATGGCCGAACCTTATAGAGGCAGCCCCCATGTTGTCGAAACCCTCTAGGGTTTTTCCAAAACTCTAGTTGCCATTTAAAATAGGAAACAAAACAACAAACAAGGAGGCAAGCCTCCATGGCCGAAATCCTCTAGTGGTTTCTAAAACCACATAAACTTGATTTTAATTAATTTTGCCATTGATTGCCATCATTGTACATATGGTTATGCTTGATCTGGCTCTGATACCACTGAAAGGGAATCGATGAACAACAGAGGATTCGGAGCGGAAGACAAAATAGCAATAAAATATTTGAATCCGTTCATCCAAATCCTTCTAGGATATTCATATGAAGCATCCAATGAAGTCCACACGAACACAAGACCTCAAGAACTTCTTGCACTTCTCAAACTAAGAAGAGGCAAGCTTGGAGAGGGGAGAGGATGCACACGGCTAGAGAGAGAGAGAGGGAATTTTCGGTCCTAGGGTTTTTCACTCTCTAATTTTGTGCCTCCTACTAACTTGATGAATGGTTACCATGTGCTAGCATTGACCATCACCTTATATTTATAGAGAACCACTAGGGTTTCTATTAATATTAATTTCTAATTAAAATTAAACTCCTTAATTATTAACCATTAATAATAAGGCTTATGTTTAATTATTAATTAAGAAATTCCCCACTCTCTTAATTCAAGAGACTCGCTTATGTTCTTGTTTGTGTGTGACCCATTGGGTTCACCCTAACCCAGCAGTGGACAGGGACATCTCTATGTCTCCTAAAAATAGAAATTTTCTATTTTAAGGTTCAATTGGAACGATTCCAATTTTGCACTCATTGACAACACTTTATCAATAGGCTTTCACTGGTCATGAGTGACATCTAGCAACATATCATGACGTACCCTAGGTTTAGGTGAATAGCAGAACTATGTGAACCTTTCATGTTACTTAATCCTTCATCCCCTAATGTCACAGTTAAGATAATAGGTATGGTTTTAGTCAAACCTTATCTTAACAACTTGATATCTATCCCACAAAATATAATCTCAATAAGGCAATTGCAGTGAAACTCTTTTCACTGTTTACCTATCACTCTGACCAGAGGTTCCCTTTGAGAATTATCTTTGTGAACTAATCCTGACATTCTCTCTCATTAACTGAGAGTGATGATTCCTTATCGCACACTCATCCATCTTCATGCATAACTCATTAGAGCCAATAAGCACCGATTACAACCTTATGGATAAGGCTGTACAAGATACTATCAAACTCTAGCAACCTATGCATAAGACAGCTATGGTGTCTCAGGTCTAAGGACTACCAAATAAATGGACGTAACACTAGAATATTCCTTTGACAGAACTACCATAGGAACATTCTTTGTAGATCATGTTCAGTGTACATATTCTCTAATATGCACCCACAGATTAACTATTATGTCTCTACACTGATAGGAAAGACTACCTATCCTCCATAGGAGTTAGTTTAAATCTGTGCTACTCTTTAAACGGTTAATTAAAGATCCACTTTAATAAACCTTGGAGTAGGAACTCTTTTAGAATAAATGTGTATGAGAAATATCAGTCTCTCTATCTCAACATTTTGAGATGCATATTTCTCTTATCATTTATTCATGGACCTTATCATATATGTTTGTACACATAAGATAAGTTATACCTTCCATATATTATAATATGAAATTAATATACCCTTTAGGATTGGTTTTAGGGCATACTTCTAACATTAGGATCATGTGATGGTGCCTTATAAATCTTCATCTTCATGTAAGGATATTTTGAAGATGCATTCCCTCTATTTGCCATGGGTGTGTAGATGGAAAAGATTGAGAAAATATGGGAATGTGTAGGATGTGTATCTGGGTTTTGGATCCCCAAATTGAAATGCAAGGATGAAATCTTAGGTTTTGATTCACAAATTGAGGTGAATAGCAACACTAGAGATGCTTGGAGGTTAATTTGGATGCAATGAAATAATAAAATGATGGATTTTTGAGAGAAATTGGGATTTCTAGAGAGAGAAAGTCTCAAAATTGGGGAAAATTGAAGTGAAAAGCAAATGGGGGTCAAAACCCCTAAGTGAAGAGATGAAGGCTAGGGTGGCCGTCCACCAAGGGACAGCTGGCCGTCCACCTTGGACGGTTGGCCATCCTTGGATGGATGGTCATCCATTTTTGAAGCCAAATTTGATTTTTTTGGGCTTTTTGAGGCCCATTAAGCCCAATTTTGACTTTTTTGGCCTATTTTGACTCATTTTCTTTCAAATTTTGATTTGGGAAAGTGCATTTGATTGAGATTGAATGATATTTGATATGTGAATGAGAAATGAAGAAGAGTTGATGCATACAAAGATAGGGGTAACTGTGAATACGAAAGTTCACATAAAATGATGAATTTTTGGTTGAAAACCATGAGATATGAAAGTGGAAGATGGAAGTAATGCGTAAGTAAGGTTGGTAATCATGGAATGGTTACAAGCAGGAGTAAAGATTATAAAGCCCGTAGAGGGATAGTGGAGATAAGATAGCCCATGAAGGGTTTGTGAGTAAAAAAGGCCAACTTTGTAGGCCCAAGTCAATGAAAGTTATGTGGATTGCATAAGATGATGAAAAATACAAATGAAATGTGTATAAGAAATGATGATAAACAATATTGATGATGTTGTAGAATGCATATGTTGATGATAACATAGATATCAAGAGAATATTGGCAATTTGAAGAATATTGGAAGTATGTGTGTGACTTCCAAAAGAGTCGTAGACTCTAAGGATAAGATTTTGTTTTTGGAAGTATGTGTGTAACTTCCAAAAGAGTTGTAGACTCTAAGGATAAGATAACCAGAAGTGTGTGTAGGACATCCAAAAATGATAATTGGAAATGTGTGTAGGATTTCCAAGAAAAGGACTGCGGTTCCTTAAGATGATTGGAAGTGTGTGTAGGACTTCCAAAATTGGAAATATGTGTGAGATTTCCTCTTAAGATAAGATAATTGGAAGTGTGTGTAGGACTTCCAAAGATGATAAATTGGAAATGTGTGTAGGATTTCCAAAAAAAGGACTGTGGTCCCTCAAGATCATCGGAAGTGTGTGTTGGACTTCCAATGATGATCAATTGGAAATATGTGTGTGATTATCAAAAGGACTGCGGTCCCCAAGATTGTTGGGAGTGTGTGTAGGACTTCCAAAGATAATGGTTTGATAAATGTTTGTGAGTAGTTGGACTGATTTCCTCTCTTCTGTCATGGCAGAAATGGGATGTCATTTTATTTCGTTGATATTCACCGGCGAAGCCATGAACATTAACGAGGGGCTTCTGTAGACATCCATTTTTGACCATGAGTATGGTCATTAATGGTTGCCGGTGATTAGAAGTAAAATAGGGTGTTAAAACCCTAAATTGCCAGTTTTACCTTTGTGAGTAGTTAGATAGAGGTCATTATCGCATGTAGATTTTTAGGTCAAATTGAGTCGGTTCCTTTTGCATTAGGATTTTAGAGAGTCTAGGAACATCCCTGTAAAATTTCATGGCATTCTAAGCCAGGCTTGATAGGAAATAAGGTTTTTTGTAACTTGAAGGGCAGTGCTGTCATTTGAATCACAAAAGCTTTGAATGACTGTCGATCTTGTCTCGAATGGTCTCGAGGCTTTGGCATAGATATTTAATGTGTGTTTGGTAGCTAAGTTGATCAGTGGCAAGGTCTGTTGAGCCTTCTGGCTCATGTTTGGCTCTTGAGGCTCAAAAGGCCCTTTCAAGCTCAGATTAGGGTTTCGACCGGGAACAACCGGGATTCGATCTTTTTATCAAACTGTAGCCTCCTCAAGCTTCAAAACACTTTATTAAATGATTTTAAAACTTGTTTCGAGAAGAAGAAATGATTTTTGAAAGCGATTGGTTAGCAGATTTCAAAACCCTAATTTGGGTCCGGCAGGCCCTAAACGGCTAATCGGTCAACTTTTCCCTAAAACTTTGACTTTATTCAATGCATTTTTCACTTCAAACACTTCTTAAAACATGGAGAATCGAATCACGATCATTTCAGCTCTTGAATCGTCGAATTTGGACTTAAAACGGACCCGAAAAGCCGAAAAAAGCCAAAACCGGGTTAAAACGGGCCGAAACAGGCCCAAAATTGGGTAAAATTGGGCGAAGGAATGGATGACCGTCCACCCATGGACGGCCAACAATCCCTAGGTGGATGGTCAACGACCCTCTTGCCCAGTAATTGTTATTTTTCAGTGTTTTTTCTGCCCGGGACTCTTCCAAGCCTTGCCATGTGTCTAGCTCGGCCATAGGGACTTTGGGATGAGTTTAAAGACCTTGGAAGGCTGGTTTAGAGCCCTTGGATCATTTCTAAGAGATTTAAACTCAGACATTGATCAATTTCAGGCTTCCCTATAAATAGAGAGCTCTGAAATCAGTTTTAACACACACAATTGGCTTTAGAGAGCTAGCTTGAAGAGTAGAGGCTTGAGCATTGCACAAGCTTCCCCCATAGCACTCTTAGCTATAATTTTGAAGTCCTTTGGAGGTTGGAGAAGATCTAAGAGCAAGGGAGAAGGAATCAAAAAAGGTTAGTACAATTAATTATTGTACTTTAGTTTTAAAAGTTTTTATATCTCTTCTTCTTCTTCTTGTTCTCTTCTGTGTCCATATTATGTTAGGGATGAATGTTTAGGTTGAGTCTTCATATTTCTTTAGTATGCATGATAGGGATTAGTTTATTGTTTCTTTAGTATGCATGATAGGGATTAGTTTATTAGAATGGTTTTCTTTTCTTAAAGAATGCATGATAGGGATTAATTTTATGATCTATTGACTCGCTGCTGTAGTCCTTGCGAAGGTGGTCTGAGTGATCGGGCCCTCGCCCCAAAGTGGCTGCTCATCTGAATCCACTCCCGCCCGCAATACAAATTAGGTGATCATCTGTGGGTACGGCATATTGCTCCGTGGCATGGAGGAGATGTACGCTCGGATCTCATTGAAGATGAGCAGTGCTATGTCCATTAGTCCATTAGCCATGAACTCAAGTAGAAGTCGCACCGCCTCCAGAGTGATGTCAGAGTCAGTCCCATGCGCTCGTAGATTGGAATACAAAATCTTGTTCATCACTGAATAACGGGTGTGCATATTCCCTGTGCTGAAGTTTTGCAGGACGAGGCTAGGGTCGAGACAGACAGTGGCTGCATAGGCTTGGAGAGTCATTTCTGAATATCGAAAGTGAGATGCCAAAAACTCGTCAGTACTGGGGCGCTGGCAGATTAAATACTGTGCAATATCGTTTACATTGAAACGGCCTGCACTCCCTTGAACTGTGCCCTGCAAAATTTCCGATTCGTCATCCTGAAACTGGACTGATAAATAAAAATCTCGCATAAGTGAGGGCTTGTACCCCCTGCCCTTAATCATTTAGGTCTCAAGTTTTTACTCCTTCAAAATTTTCACAACAGTGTGATCCACAGGGATATGGCGGATGTCGACATATCTCTCTGCGTTGAATTTTCTCCGCCTCAATGCAGCTTCATAGGCGGCCCTCTGACTGGCCTGACTAGTCATCCTGACCCTACGGCCTGTCCGCAAATCATAACTCTCCAGATTCCTCCTAGGACCTTCCCCAATCTCTTCCCCCCACGTGGGCATACTCATCCTGCTCCACTACAAAGTCCCCCTCAACAGGTCGAGGGGCCCGAGATGATGAACCGCGCCGGCGAGGTACAGGTGGGGGAGGTGGTGCAATGAACTCGTCTTCACCCGAGTCAGAACCCGAGTCTACAATGGCGGACCTTCTGCCCTGCCCAGAATACTCAGCGGTGGATCTACGAGGACGGCTCATGCTTGTAAATGGGAGAAAACACAACCAAAACCCCAACAGGCAGCAACACACAACCACCATTACACAGCAGAAATTTACACCCCCAAAACCAAAAACTCTGCCCTCCAACGCCACAACAAATCACAAACCCAACAAGAGAACAAAAACACAACAACACCACCCCTAAAGGAAAGAAAAAAAATCTAAACAACAACCCAGCAGACATGAAGAACAAAGATTCCAGAACACAACACCAAATCTCAATACCGACCTAAAATGTAGATGGGGTATATGTAGCCAACAGTCCAGGATGCGAATGGGGCGTGAACCGAAGCGTCACTGGCAGTTAAGAGGGAAAGAAACCATTTTTTGGAAGAATGAACGCGGGAATGGGAAGGGTCCCAGCCGCGGGGCCCTTTTTATTTTTGAATTTCTCGAGTTCTCTATCGATAGATGAATGGTCGCTATCGATAGATGACCTATCGATAGCAATCATTTAATCTATCGATAGATGAAGCTCTCTGGAGATTACTAACCCCCCCCCCCTTTTTTTTTTAAGAAAGTAAGGAGCCTATCGATATATAACTTGGCTATCGATAGATGATAACTTCTGATTTTTTTTTTGAGATAATACAGAGGGTTGTACAGGAAGAAGAAAAGAACATAAAAGAATGAAGTGGAAAGGAATGGACAGATGGACTGACGACAACCAACCCCAACACTCAAGACTAAACGTGCCGCGAGGCTTCCTAGGCTTTGACAAAAACATGTAAGTGTTTAAGGCTCAAAAAGGGGTGCTAGGGTAAATAACAACCACGAACAAGAAATAAACTGGATACAAACACAAACGACGGCCTAGAATCATTTTTCGAAAATGCCAACATGTTCTCAATTGATCAATTAACTTATACACAAGTGCAAATTTTCATCATAGCAATTGCAAGCGCGAGCACAAAGCAAGAAACCAAATATGCTGAACAAGTTAATAGAGCAGTTATGCTATTCCCAAAAAAGAACCATGGCTCAAAATATGCATAAAGGGTTCTAAATCTCCACTCTTCTTTTTAAGATTTAACTTTTACTCATCCAACATGATGATTAATTCACTAAAGCTCGTGTATGTGATCATTTTCAGGACAATTCTAACTAGCATCACAAAAAAAATTGAGCCATAATTCAGTAAGCATGGGCATCAAATAACTAATCAACTAGCCATTCTCTAAAACATGCTCATGATTACCAAAGAAACTGAAAACAACTACTAAGAAAAATGCATATTATAAACATTGGTTTTCACTTACCCATGACTTCACAGTTGCACTCAAATTCATCGACAATCAAAAGAAGCACATAATAAGAATGTCAGTCACGAATAAAATTAATGATGCTCTCCCCCCAACTTAAATTGAACATTATCCTCAATGTCTAAGGAATGCAAACCCAATGCACAACATGCAACTCTAAAACAACCTAAACCTAAAAGAAAACAGCTGACTCATGGGTTTCCTCTTAAGCAGAGCTAAGTTTTACGTCTTCAGCCAGACGTCTTGCAGTGTCATAATCCGACTCATAGACAGGGTCCTCTAAGGACATTAAATCCACCACCAAACCATCATGAATATTGTCAATGGTAATTCGTTTAATGAAATGCTTGAGCCTTTGACCGTTCACAGTGAATTGAGCTCCACTCTTTGGGTTTCTTATCTCAACTTCTCCATGGGGAAACACCTTCACAACGACAAAAGGGCCATCCCATTGGGATCTCAGTTTACCAGCAAAGAGACGCAGTTTGGAATTGAATAGCCACACCTTTTGATTTGGTTCAAAAGATTTCCTATTGATGTGACTATCATGAAATTCTTTCATCTTTTTTTTGTAATTTTTTGAATTTTCATATGCTTCACTGCGAATCTCTTCTAGTTCACTAATTTGCAGTTTTCGATTTAAACCTGTTTTATTCATTTCAAAATTGAACTTTTTGATTGCCCATAAAGCTCTATGCTCCAATTCAACTGGAAGGTGGCATGGCTTCCCAAACACCAATCTATATAGCGACATGCCAATAGGAGTCTTATATGATGTCGTATATGCCCAAAGTGCATCATTCAAGCTTAGTGACCAATCCTTTCGGTTAGGCCTGACAATTTTCTCCAAAATGTGCTTAATTTCTCTATTAGACACCTCTACTTGACCACTGGTCTGGGGAGGGTATGGGGTGGCTACCTTGTGGGTAATGGAGTATTTCGTAACCAGTGCTGCAAAAGGCTTATTGTTAAAATGTGATCCTCCATCACTTATAATTGCCCTAGGCAACCCAAACCTTGAGAAAATGTTTTATTGCAAGAATTTCACCACAACCTTGTGATCATTGGTTATAGTCGCCACTGCTTCCACCCATTTGGAGACATAGTCCACAGCAACCAAGATATATCCAAAACCATGGGAGACTGGGAATGGTCCCATGAAATCGATGCCCCACACGTCAAAAATTTCAACTATCAGAATTGGGCTCAAGGGCATCATGTCTCTTTTGGAAATAGTCCCCATCTTTTGGCAATTCTCACAAGTCTTGCAAAATTTTAAGGCATCTCTAAAAAGTGTAGGCCAATAAAACCAACACTACTTTTGCAGCAGTCTTTTTCCCACTGAAATGACCTCCACATGCTAAGGTATGACAAAATTTCAAAATGTCTTGCACTTCAATTTTCGGGGCACATCTACGAATTACTTTATCCGCACAATATTTAAAAAGAATTGGATCTTCCCAAAAATAGTATTTAATTTGTGCAAAGAAACGATTTTTTCTATTTTTATCCAAATCGGATGGAATGAGTCCCGTGGCAAGATAATTGATAATATGGGCATACCAGGGCAAGTGGTGGTGTGATATGGTCAGTAATTGCTCATCGGGGAACCTATCATGAATGGGTGTAGTATCTAGAGGCTGATCTACCAGAATTCTTGACAAATGGTCAGCAACTACATTTTCACATCTTTTTTTATCTCTGATTTCAAAATCAAACTCTTGAAGCAAGAGTATCCACCTAATCAATCTAGGTTTTATTTCTTTCTTAGACAAAAGATATTTCAATGCAGCATGATCTGAACAAACAATGACCTTAGATGCAAGAAGATATGACCTAAACTTATCGAATGCAAAGACCACTGCTATAAGCTTTTTCTCAGTTGTGGTGTAGTTGATCTGAGCATCAACAAGTGTCTTACTAGCATAGTAAATCGCATGGGAAACTCTGCCTACTTTCTGCTCTAGGACAGCCCCAATCGCATAATCCGAGGCATCACACATAACTTCGAATGGAAGAGACCAATTGGGTGTTTGTATGATTGGGGCAGTGCTCAAAGATGAGCGAAGTCTCTCAAATGCTTCCATGCACTCCTTGTCAAAAACAAAGGGCACATCCTTGGCCAACAAATTACACATGGGCTTAGCGATTTTGCTAAAATCCTTTATGAATCTCCTATAGATGCCCGCATGCCCTAGAAATGATCGAATTTGTTTAACAGTGGTTGGGGGAGGTAACTTTGCTATCAACTCAACTTTGGCTATATCCATTTCAATACCTCTCTTTGACACAAAATGTCCTAACACTATCCCTTCCTGGACCATGAAGTGGCTTTTCTCCCAACTCAGCAATAAGTTTTTCTCATAACACCTTTTCAAAACCTTATCTAAGTGAGAAAGGCACTCATCAAATGTGGATCCAAATACAGAAAAATCATCCATAAATACTTCTAGGAATTCACCTATCATATTAGAAAAAATGACCATCATACATTTCTAGAATGTACTTGGCGCATTACACAGCCCAAAAGACATGCGCCTAAAGGCAAAAGTGCCAAAAGGGCATGTGAAAGTAGTCTTTTCCTGATCTTCTGGGTACACTGCTATCTAGTTATATCCAGAATAACAATCTAAGAAACAATAATAGCTTTGACCTGCTAATTTCTCAAGAATCTGATCAATGTATGGGAGTGGGAAATGATCATTTCTAGTATTGGAATTTAGCTTCCTATAGTCTATACACACTCTCCATCCAGTGGTGGCTCTAGTTGGGACTAGAATACCCTGATCATTGGCCACCACTATGATTCCAGACTTTTTCGGAACAACTTGGGTAGGAGCTACCCACTCACTGTCTGAGATGGGGTATATGATACCCGCATCCAATAATTTGAACACTTCTTTCTTCACTACTTCCTTCATATTTGGATTGAGTTTTCTCTGCATTTCTCTCAATGGCCTAACTCCCTCTTCTAAATGAATCCTATGCATGCAAATGGATGGGTCTATCCCTTTCAAATCTGCCACAGACCACCCTATAGCTTCCCTATACTTTCTCAAGGTATCCATAAGGGCTTTCTCTTGTAGACTACTCAAATCTGAGGCAACAATCACTGGGAGAGTGTCTCTAGGCCCTAAGAACATGTACTTAAGATGAGCTGGCAAAGGCTTGAGCTTAAGTGTGGGAGGTGACTCCAAAGAGCTGGGCATATGTACACTGGCCACAGGGGGTAAGGGTTCTGGCTTAGGCATCCAAGTTAGGTTACATATACTCTGGGATGACTCTAAAATTTGGTTAACCTCTTCAATGGCAGAGTCAATGTCAAAGGTGTCAGTATCAAAATAGGCAAGGCATGCCTCTAAAGGGTTCTCAGTGAGAATAAATGGTAGGGATTCCTCTACAAGTTCATCAATGACATCAACGAATGAACATTCCTTAAAGTGATGAGGATGGTCAGCCGTATGGTAAACTTGCAGCTTGGCCTTCAAATTACTAAATGACACCTCCATAATTCCAGTCTTTCAGTGAAGAACTGCACTCGCAATCACTAGCAATGGTCGACCTATGATTACAGGAATTTGTGGTCTATTGCTATCAATGGGTTCCATGTCTAAGACAATGAAATCCGCAGGGAAGATGAATGATTCTATCTTGACAAGCACATCATGTAAAACTCCCCTAGGTACCTTGGTTGACCTATCAGCGAACTGCAAGACAGTAGGTGTTGGCTTTAGCTCTCCCAAGTCCATCTTTGCATACATCGAGTATGGAAGAATGTTCGCGCTTGCCCCATAATCCACCAAGGCTCTATCAACATAGTGATTCCCTAAGAAACATGGAATGGTGGGTGTCCCTGGGTCCTTCTTCTTAATGGGGATTTGGTACTGGCAAACTGCACTGCAATATCTATGAGTGCTGAGGGCTTGGTCAAATGCACGCGCTCCTTGCAATGCTGGGTACACATATCCTTAAGAAATTTTGCATAGGATGGGATTTGTCTAACTGCCTCTAAAAGGGGAATGTTAATTCTAACTTGTTTCAACACCTTAAGTATATCATCAACTGAGGCTCCTTTCTTGGCTTTCTTAGCAGGCGACACAAGCGCTGAAGTGAAAGGTGCCCTAGGCACATAAGATGTCACTGGGTCTTCCTCATTGGAGGGAAGTTATCCCTTTCTAATTCTTCCTCAATTTTTTTTTCTTGGGTCATCTCTTTTCTTTTGCCACTCTCATCACTTGCTAACTCCTCTAGTGGGGGTGAGCTACCTTCTTCCTTAATGTCATTCCCTATTTTGTTGTCTATGATTTTTCCACTTCTAAGGACTGTGATGGCTTGGACTTCTTCATGTTTAATTGGCTCTTAAGAGGAAGAACTCTCAGCCACATATACCCCTTTGGGATTCCTAATCGATTGACCAGGCAATTTACCTTCCTCTCTTATTCATAGTAGCCGCTAATTGGCCAATCTGAGTCTCAAGCTTACCTATGGATTGTGAGTGGGAATGTAGGAGTTGGTTGGTTGCTTGGTTGTTTGTTTCCATACTTTTCAAAATACTCAACACTTGCTCATCAAAACCTAGGGTTCTTAGGGTCAGTTGGGGTTGTGGTGCTTGAACGGTTTATGGTGGAGGATGGTAAGTCGGTTGTGAGTGAGGTGCAATGGCACCTTGAGGTTGATACTGACCTTGGAGGTGGGGTGGTGACTGCTCGCAATCATATGCTCTAATTTCATAGTCGTTAGACCCAAATGCACGCTAATGATGGTGTAAATCGCTAGGTTTTGTTAAGATATTCATTTATGTTGTTTTCGTGTGTAATGTAGGTTTTTGGCATTTTTGAAGCCCAAATTCGCTTTCCGATGAAGCGCGACTCGCAGTCGAAGGTTGGGACAGCGTCGAGGAGGCATTGAGCACCAAGCTGGGCTTTTCTGGGAAATTTTGGGTCATCTATCGATAGCTGCATTGGCCTATCGATAGATGCCAGTCACTGCATCTCAATAAAAAGCTTCTCGAGGATCATCTATCGATAGGTGGATCGCGCTATCGATAGATGCCGGCTTCTGTTTCGCAATTTGGAAATTGATTTCTTGAGCTATCGATAGGCAAAGGAGAGGTATCGATACATGCCAGTCTCTGGACCTTCAATTTTGGAATTTGATTTGTGAGCTATCGATAGGCGTGGCTATGTATCGATAGATACCAGCTTCTGACTTCCCATTCTCGGCCTCATTTCCAGCATCTATCGATAGCGGTTCTTGCATCTATCGATAGACGCCCTTCCAGTTCCAAGGCGATTCCTGTTTCCACATTCTCTATCGATAGCTGTTCTTACACCTATCGATAGAGATTCTTCATGGATCTTCAGTTTCAGCTGGCCTTCGCAGCATCTATCGATAGGTGCCCTGCACGCTATCGATAGATGGCTGCCTGCTCCGTTTTTTATGCTAAGTTATCTTGTAATAATTTATACTTTGAGGGATACTTTAGTCTTTTGGCTCTTTGACTTTTAGGGGAGTATAAAAGCAACTTTAAGAGGAGAGAGAGCAAGCTTGGTTTTGTCTTGTTGCTCATAAAGTGAGCTTTTGGTTTTTTGTGCTTTTTCTTGGCACTTTCTAGGTAGCCAATCACCACCCATCCTACTCCAAATAGGCCCAAGTTTGACTATGATGATGAGGAGCATCTACGGATCGCCGATCTACGTTATAGCCGGCTAATTCACTCGGTGATGGGGTGAGGCAAGGATTTTTGGGTGAGGTTTTTAGTCACCATTTTGTAATTAATGTTATTTAACTTTGGGATAGACTTGTATTTGAGAGCCTAGTGCTTTAAACTCTTTTTATCTCAATATGTTTTAGTTTTCTGTGATACTATTACATACAAATACAAGTGGTGCTTACTTTGATGAATGATTGAGTTAATGGTGGTTTGATCATTAGCATAGGTTATGCATTATCGTTTCGATTCTGATAGTTTATGGCTTTTGATTAATCGTTATACACTTAATCATTCATATCATTTTGGTTAACTTATTCTTGTAGTCTAGGTTACCATTATCCCATGTTAAATAGCATTTCACATTACAATCGGTGATTAGTGACTTTCCCTAATCCGAACCGACCCCCATTACCTTTCTCCACTTTATCTTTTCTTAATTTAATCTAGCGCGTTTTCAATTTCGTATTAGGACCTTAATCAACAACCAATCAATCACCTTTGAATCGCAATCACTAGCATAGCTTCTTATTTACTTTAAACTTGATTCAACCATATTCTCTGTGGACGACCCGCACTCACTCTAACTTGCGACTTGAGGTTAAATTTCCGTTGAGTGTGGTCTTATAAATACAATTAAATCTTGGCGCATGGTGGGGAATTAACCTCCCTCACCGTGGTGCGACCAGGTGGCCTATATGGTGTAACCATGCCCTGATTCCCTCCTTGGTAATTGGGTCTTACAGGCTGTGGGTTCTGGACACTAGGTCTGGGAGGTTGTTGGCCCCAACGGAAATTTGGGAAGGGATATTCTTATGCTACGTCCATTGGTAATCCTAAGACCTGAGACACCATAGCTGTCTTATGCATAGGTTACTAGGGTTTGATAGTATCTTGTACAGCCTTATCCACAAGTATGTAATCGGTACTTATTGGCCCTAATAAGTTATGCATGAAGATAGATGAGTGTGCAATAAGGAATCATCACTCTCACATTGATGAGAGAGAATGTCAAGATTAGTTTACAAAGATAAGTCTCAACTGAATATCTGCCAGAGTGATAGGTAAACAGTGAAAAGAGTTTCACTGCACTTACCTTATTGAGATTGTATTTTGTGAAACAGATATCAAGGTGTTAAGATAGGGTTTGACATAATACCATACCTATTATCTTAACAGTGACATTAGGGGATGAAGGATTAAGTAACATGAAGGGTTCGCATAGTTCTGCTATTCACCAAACTTAGGGTATGTCATGATATGTTGCTAGATGTCACTCATGACCAGTGAAGACCTATTGATAAAGTGTTATCAATAAGGGCAAAATTGGAATTGTTCCAATTGAACCTTAAAATAGAAAGTTTCTATTTTTAGGAGACATCGAGATGTCCCTGTCCACTGCTAGGTTGGGGTGAACCACCCAAAGGGTCACACACAATAGGGTGTAAATGAGTTTCTTGAACTTGTGAGAGGGGAACACTATAATTGTAATGTGTTTGACCTTAATTATTAATGGTTAATAAGTTAGGGGTTAAAACATAACCAAGAATAGGGTTGGTCCATATATAGATGGATGGTCATGCTAGCACTAGTAACCAAACACTCCAAAAAGCGGAAAGCTTATAAAAGAAAGAGAGGGAACCCTAGGGCCGTGTGCATCACTCATCCTAGGGCTCTCTCTCTAGCCGTCACTCTCCTCTCTCCCTCTTCAAGCTTGCTCCTCTCTCAAGGGTTGTGAAGGACAAGAAGGTTCGAGAAGTTTTACATCCGTGCGGATACCGTTGGAGGTTTCAAACTTTTGAAACTCGCGAAGGAAAGCTACACTATAGGATTTACAACTAAGTATGTTTAATCATTTTTAAATATATGTTCTTGTATGCATAAACTCATGACCCTCTGCTTGAATGAATCTTGGATTGAATGCAATGATGGATTCTTGAAAAAGAAATTTTTTTTTGTTTTAATCTTCTGCCGCGAATCCTTCTCCGTATGTTTTAATCGCATCCTTTCAGTGGTATCAGAGCTAGATCAAGCATGGCCATGAGTTTTGATGATGGCACATATGGCTATAATAAATTAAAATAAAAAATAATGGTTTAGGAAACCATGGGGAATTCGGCTATTAGAGGTTCTCTATGAACCTCTTGTGTTTTATTTTTGTTTTGTGTTTAAATGGTAACTAGGGTTTATTAGAAACCCTAGCTAGGTCACGGCATCATGAGGGCAGACCCAATGAGGTTCGACCATAAGGGGTTTTGCCTCTTTGGTGTTTGGTTTTAAGTGTTTGATGAAAACCCTATATTGTAATTTTGGTTTCTCTCGTTCTCTCTCTCTCAAATTCGGACCTAGTAGGGATGATCACTTCATTGTTTTGATTATTGGGGTTTATTTCTCATCATGAATGGAAGTGTTTGACACATAAAGTACGGTATTTTTACTTGCTTTTGACCGTTCTAGCATGCATATTGGCCTTAGTTTGCGTAGAATAGGTGCATTTGACTTTCTTTTGTGTTTTGTGCTTTTGTAGGTTGTTTGTAGTTATCCGCATCTTTTTGAAGTGTTTTGGGACGCTTGGAGAGTCGCCGTGTGTCGAGGAAGGTGCCCGTGCACATTTTCATCTTCAAACGGAGTCATTTTGTGAAGAAAACCCGCCAAAGCACGTTCGAATCGTGTTTCGTTCCTCATTTCAACCTTGGGAAGGGTTCTTCAGCGTGTTCGAGGCATTTCAAAGTTGCGGGGATAGTTTTTGGAGGCAATGTTCGATGATAATGGAGTTTTGTGCCTTAATAGTGCAATTTCTGCAGAATTTAGAAGTGAGTACCGGTACTGGCTTGCTGAGTACCGGTACTGAAGTGCAGCATTTGGGCAGTATAGGTTGAGTACCGGTACTGGCTTGCTGAGTACCGGTACTGGAGCTCGTATTTTCACCTGCTATGTTTGTAAATGTCATGTTTTAGCAAGGGCACGGTTGTCTTTTGACCCCCCATTCGTGTAGCTGCTGTGGGGGGTATTTAAAGTCTCTTTCTCAGCTGGAGAAGGAGTCTTGAGTCTTGATAGTTAGGGTTTGGGTAGTTTAGCTTAGGGTTTTTCACATTTGTAGGGTTTTCTACATAGTTTAGCTTAGGATTTCTTGTTGTTCTTGTTTTCAATCAGTTGTAACCCGTGTTTTGGTTCTTTAAACTAGTTTCTTAGTGTTTGAACATTGTTATTTGTCTTTTAATCCTTTAATAGAAGTTATTTCTCTCTCATTTTGCATTGATTACTCTTGTTCTTGCATTTACTTCCATATTCATAGCTTTAATGGAGTTCTAAACCTCCAAGGTAGGGTTCAAACGGTGGAAACTCATCACCAACAAAGGTAACAACACTCTTTCATCTCTTTGTGTTTAATGGAATGAGTATGATGCCAAATACTCTCTACTTCTTCTCATAATGCTTAGTATGGCATCTTCTTGACAATGTGTGAACAAGTTAACCTTGGTACATGCTTGTCAATTTCGGGTGTGCTCAATTACGTCCCAAGCGTAGGAATTTAAATATCGCCAAGCATAATAAATACTGAGGGAGTCCTCAGGTCATCTCCACAGGGAGTGGAACTAGTCTAAATGATCCTTAGGTATTGATAACCAATGAATGTAAAAGAAAGTGTAAAATCATGGGGGTTGTGATTGTTGAGTGGTGATTGTAGAGAATTAACTAAATTAAAGCAATAAAAGTAAATGGTAGGATTCTAGGGTTTCCACTCATCCACAACCAAGCAACAAGCTTCTCTCATTAGAAATTCTCATCTTGGATCCATTGAAGAATGGTCTTTGATGGAGGATTTAACTTTAAAAGCATTCACAACAAAGAAAGATAGGAGAATGATAGTAAATGCTCACTTAGACATTTTATCAAACACCTAGAGTGCATATAAGGTTCAAGCACTACATGTGCCAAGCATAGCTTGTCTACAAGTAGTCAAGAAGATGCCAAACCAAGTATTTAGAAGAGATAGTGAGTATTTATCATCATTCAACTTCCATTAAAGCACAAAAAGATAAGAGAGTGTTGTTACCTTTGTTGGTGATGGGTTTCCACCTTCAAACCCTACCTTGGAGGCTTAGAACTCCATTAAAGCTAGAAAACAAGGAGTAAATGCAAGAACAACAACAATAAATGCAAGAACTATTGATTACCAATTGAAATTGTAGCCTTACAACACAAATACAAAAGTAAAACAAACTAAATCAAACTTACAAACAAGAAATGTAACAAGAACTAGCTAAAAACTACACTACTCCTAAAACTAAGAGAGTAAAGTAACCTAAACTAACTAAAAACCCTAGAAAACTAAGAGAGTTCCCTAAAACTAAGTGGGAGTGTCCTCATTCCAGCTGCAAAATGTGCCTTTTATACCCCCCTCTAGGGTTACAAAGAATGAGGGATGAAAAGACCAAAGTAACCTTGCTTAAAAACTCAAAATACACAAAACTACTGCAAAATCGGGGTTCAGTACCGGTACTCAAATTTTAGTACCGGTACTCAACCTCTGCTGCCAAAATATGCACTTCAGTACCGGTACTTCATCGGTACTCATCGGTACTCAAATGCAGAAATTGCCTAAAAAGTTGTCCCGACTTCAAATGCTCATAACTTTCTCGTCCGGAGTCGGATTTTGACGTTCTTTATATGCACGCGAAGCTTGAGAAGTCTACTTTCCAACCATGGTGGTCTCATTGTATGATTCAATCTTTGAAGACTTCCAAGGTCCCACTTTGCATGCCAAAAAGCATCCATTTAAGCGCATACAACCTACAAAGGCTCAAAAACAACAAAAGAGTCAAACGCACCTATTTACAAGATAAATGGCTCAAGTATGTACAAAATGATGGGAATAATGCAATAAAAGTATGCAATATTATGGTGCAATCACCCCCTCCAACTTGAACCTTGCTAGTCCCTAGCAAGAACTAGCATAAAAGCAAAAGCTAAACAAAATAAACAAACCTAGCTAATCCATTTTCGCAGGAAAACGCGATTGTATTTAGCGTATACAACAAGCCTTTAAACCCCTAGGTTCCCCCTAGTGGACGAGTTGTAGTCTCGTGAGGGTTTGCAGAAATGACACCCACAAACATGAAGAGTACATTCCCCTTATTCACAATGGTTAAGAACAAATTTCAACAAAATGGGTATGCATAGAAATCTATTTTCTCATGAGTTATGCAATGGTTTGAACTAGATTTGCATAAATAAAGTCCTTATGTTCGTGAAAAGAATCATTCAAATACATCCCAAACCATTGAATGCACCAAGCTTGAGCTAACGAGATAGGAACAAAAAGAAACACAACGAAGTAACACTTTGAACAAAAATCATTCACAAAAATAAGAGATTGATCGTAGATAATATTGTGAATGAGAAAATGCTACTCAAATGGATGGGTTACAAATGAGAGTTATATGACAAGAGATGCATAAACACAAATGAAAAAGGAGAAAGTGTACAACAACATACATAAACACAAGAGATAGTAAAATTGCAACAAAAGCTAAACATAAGTAATTCATGGAATCAAATAGGTCTTTTGTTGCTCAAAAATGCCTTTAGGTTCAAGGATGGATAACAACAAGGAATGTGATGGTTTTATAACGTTGTTTAGGTTATCTACCCAACCATCACATACATAACAACCCAACCTATAACACAAGAACACAATACTAAACAACAAACACAATACTAAACAACCCAAAAATATATAAAACCACTAAACCCACAAAATGAAAAATAACATTGTGCCAACCAAGAGAAGCAGTCTTGAGTACATAGGAAATGTGAATGAAAGGTTTTGGGCTTTTATTGTTGCAATCACATTCTTTTTTTTTTCTTTTGCTTTTTTTTTTTCTTTTTCTCATTTCTATTTTTTTTTCATTCATTTTTTTTTCAAGGTTGCATTATTCAACCCTTACATCACCAATCATTTCAAACTTCATTTCCCTTCCGATGATAGTCTGTCCAAACTTGAGACTTGGCACACAAAACACTAAAACACAAATGTAAATAACTTAACAACTTAAACAAAACTAACACAATTTATCCGAAAAGCTATACCACCTAACCTCTACCCTTGGGCTTCCTAAACTGGCCAAGAAAAGGAAACTGAAGGCTCAAAATTAGGTGCTAGCGGCAACATTGTTTGACACATAAAGTACGGTATTTTTACTTGCTTTTGACCGCTCTAGCATGCATTTTGGCCTTAGTTTGCGTAGAATAGGTGCATTTGACTTTCTTTTGTGTTTTGTGCTTTTGTAGGTTGTTTGTAGTTATACGCATCTTTTTGAAGTGTTTTGGGACGCTTGGAGAGTCGCCGTATGTCGAGGAAGGTGCCCGTGCACATTTTCATCTTCAAACGGAGTCATTTTGTGAAGAAAGCCCGCCAAAGCACGTTCGAATCGTGTTTCGTTCCTCATTTCAACCTTGGGAAGGGTTCTTCAGCGTGTTCGAGGCATTTCAAAGTTGCGGGGATAGTTTTTGAAGGCAATGTGCGATGATAATGAAGTTTTGTGCCTTAATAGAGCAAATTCTGCAGAATTCTCAAGCGAGTACCGGTACTGGCTTGATGAGTACCGGTACTGAAGTGCAGCAAATGGGCAGTATATGTTGAGTACCGGTACTGGATGCTGAGTACCGGTACTGGGGCTCGTATTTTCACCTGCTATGTTTGTAAATGTCATGTTTTAGTAGGGGTGCGGTTGTCTTTTGACCCCCCATTCGTGTAGCTGCTTGGGGGGGGGTATTTAAGGTCTCTTTCTCAGCTGGAGAAGGAGTCTTGAGTCTTGATAGTTAGGGTTTGGTAGTTTAGCTTAGGGTTTTTCACATTTCTAGGGTTTTCTACATAGTTTAGCTTAGGATTTCTTGTTGTTCTTGCTTTCCATCAGTTGTAATCTTTATTTTGGTTCTTTAAACTAGTTTCTTAGTGTTTGAACATTGTTATTTGTCTTTCAATCCTTTAATAGAAGTTGTTTATCTCTTATTTTGCATTTATTACTCTTGTTCTTGCATTTACTTCCATATTTATAGCTTTAATGGAGTTCTAAACCTCCAAGGTAGGGTTCAAACGGTGGAAACTCATCACCAACAAAGGTAACAACACTCTTTCATCTCTTTGTGTTTAATGGAATGAGTATGATGCCAAATACTCTCTACTTCTTCTCATAATGCTTAGTATGGCATCTTCTTGACAATGTGTGAACAAGTTAACCTTGGTACACATTGTGCTTGAACCTAAATGCATACCAAGTGTTTGTATTATTGCTTAAGTGAGCATTTGGTATCATTCCCATATTCATATTTGTTTAAAAGCTTCAAAGTTATATTATCCATCAAAGATCATTCTTCAATGGATCCTAGATGAGAACATTAATGAGAGATGCTTGTTACCTAGTTGTGGATGAGTAGAAACCCTAGAACCCTACCATTTGTTTCCCTTGTGTTAATTTCAATTGCAATCGGTTACCAACTCAACCAAACCAACAAACCCCCATGATTTACTTTAAGTGCACATTCTTTGGGTTTCAATGCCTAAGGATCCTTCGTAGTCCCCACTCCCTGTGGAAATGACCTGTGGATTCCCATAGATTTATTATGCTTGGCGATAATTGAGTTCCTACGCTTGGGACGTAATTGAGCACACCCGAAATTGACAAGCA
>JAESVK010058469.1:0-17559 GCA_017140935.1 Hamamelis virginiana | reverse complement strand
AGATCATGTTCAGTGTACATATTCTCTAATATGCACCCACAGATTAACCTAAGTGTCACTACACTGATAGGAAAGACTACCTATCCTCCATATGAGTTGGTTTAAATCTGTGCTACTCTTCATACGGTTAATTAAATATCCACTTTAATAAACCTTTGAGTAGGAACTCTTTTAGAATAGATGTATATGAGAAATATCAGTCTCTCTATCTCAACTCCTTGAGATGCATATTTCTCTTATCATTTATTCATGGACCTTATCATATATGTTAGAACATATTAGATAAGTTATACCTTCCATATATCGATAATATGAAACTTAATATACCCTTTAGGATTGGTTTTAGGGCATACTTCTAACAATCTCCCACTTGCACTAAAGCCAATCACCATAGTATCGTATACTAGTCTTCGTAAGACAAGGCTTTTTAACACACACAGGTGTTAAGGCAAAGTAGATTCATGCAAAACCCTTTTGCATATTATTATTTTCAATAATAGTATTAAAACTAAAATTCGCTGCCAACTCTGATGTCCTAGTAAATGAGACCTATGCTTTCAAAAGAAAACAATATGTACTAGACATTCTATTAGGCAATTTGTAAATGGCTAACCATATAATTTCTTTATATACAAGTATCTCATTCTTAAACTTGAAAGAATATTTGCAGGGAGGATTTGCAGCGGAAGACAAACTATAAAATTTTATAAACAAGAATCCCACCATACATATTCAAGCAGGAAATCGAAACAAGCATCGGATCATGAATAATACAAGTACAAGAATTAAACAACTTTAAAACATTGACTTACTTGATGATTGCCTTTGTTGAAACCTCGATCGCATCCTAGCTTCAAAGTGTATGAAGCCTCCAAGGTATCCACACGAACACAAGACCCTTCAAGCTTCCCGCACTTGTTCAACACTTGAATCAATGCAAGATGGAGAGGGAGAGAGCTAGAGAAATTCGGCCAAGAGAGAGAGGAGCCACTAGGGCCGGCCTCCTCTAGGGAATAAAACAAAAGCCTCTCTTTTAATTAGGGTTTGAGTGGATTAGTGCTAGCATGCACCCTCACCTTGTATTTATAGGCAAATACTAGGGTTTCTAATTTTTGCAACTTAGTCCTCCTTAATTAACTTTTAATTAAAGAGCCCAAGTAAGTTACATATAATTAGAAACTAACCCCTCTCCTAACTTAAAGAACTCACTTGTGTCCTTATGTGTGTGACCCTTTGGGTTCATCCCAACCTAGCAGTGGACAGGGACATCTTTATGTCTCCTAAAATAGAAAGTTTCTATTTTTAGGTTCAATTGGAATAATTCCAATTATGCCCTCATTGATAACACTTTATCAATAGGCCTACACTGGTCATGAGTGACATCTAGCAACATATCATGACGTACCCTAGGTGTGGGTGAATAGCGGAACCATATGAACCCTTTATGTTACTTAATCCTTCATCCCCTAATGTCACTGTTAAGATATTCAGGCATGGTTATTAAGTCAAACCATATCTTAACAACTTGTTAAATGGTCCACAAAATATAATTCTCAATAAGATAAACTCATGAAACACTTTTCACAGTTTACCTATCACCATGGCCATGGATTTCACACTGAGAATTATCTTTGTGAACGAACCTTGACATTCTCTCTCATCAAAGATGAAAGTGATGATTCCTTCTTGCGCACTCATTTACCTTCATACATAACCCTACTAGAGCCAATGAGTACCGATTACACCCTTGTGGTTAAGGATGTACGAGATACTATCAAACTCAAGTGACCTATGCATAAGATAACTATGGTGCCTCAGGTCTAAGGATTACCAAATCAATGGTCGTAACAAAAGAATATTCTTTTGACTAATCTCCATAAGAATATTCTTGCAGATCATGTTCAGTGTACATATTCTCTAATATGCACCCACAGATTAACTATAGTGTCACTACACCGATAGGAAAGACTACCTATCCTCCCATTGGAGCCAGTTTAAATCTGTGCTACTCTTAACGGTTTATTAAATATCCACTTTAATAAACCTATGAGTAGGAACTCGTTTAGAATAAATGTGTACTAGAAATATGAGTCTCCATATCTCAACAACTTTGAGATACATATTTCTTCTATCATTTATTCATGGACCTTATCATATATATTTAAATACATACGATAAGTTGTACCTTCAAATACATATAATATGAAATTGATATGCCCTTTAGGATTGGTTTTAGGGCATACCTCTAACAATCTCCCACTTGCACTAAAGCCAATCACCATAGTATCGTATACTAGTCTTCGCAAGACAAGGCTTCTAACACACACAGGTGTTAAGGCAAAGTAGATTTATGCAAAACTCCTTTTGCATATAATTATTTTCAATAATAGTAATTAAACTAATATCCTCTGCCAACTCTGATGTCCTAGTAAATGAGACCTGTGTTCTCGAAAGAAAACACCATACTCTAGACATTCTTTTAGGCAATTTGTAAATAGCATCCCTTTATAAAATTTCTTTATACATGCAAGTATTTCATTCTTAAACTCTTTTAAGAATATACTTGTATCTATTCAGAATCCCTATTCTGAATCAACAATCAATATCTGCTAACAACCATTTGCAGCATAAATGATATTGACTTAAGTACATAAGTTTTAATCATATGAGTCTCCATATTTCCCAAATATTTTGCTCATATGAGATCCCTCACAAAATCGAATTTTTGAGAGATTTGAATTCCTATAACGATTATCGAATTCACAATACTACGTTAGTATTAAAGTATGTACTTTATAAAGAAAATCAAGAATAATATCGATGACTCGCATGCTCCCACTTTCCTTTTTGAAACAAGGTATCTTATGTATTAAACTTTTTAATAACATAAAATTCCTTTTGATGTTTCATAAAGGTATAGTTCTCAACTATCGTGGAAAAACTGTTTTCTAATAACTCTTTATTTGAGAAAACAAACTTTTGAAGTTTATTTGAAATATCTCATATTTCCAAATAATTTCCAAACTTAATCGTTTAACATATTTAAGGTCAATTAGTGATATAAGATTCAACCAAATATTCTCAATATTTTTCTTTTAGTTTTACTTCATATGAATCATTTGAACTCTTCAAATATTCATAGTTTTGAATCATTTGAACGCTTTCAAACATTCAAATAGCTATGAAGTATACAAACTAAAAAATTTAAGGTTTATACATCTTATGTATTATCCTTTTTAATCTCCTTATTAAATAAGGTGATTAGTTCATATTAATTAATGAATCAAAATTCATTTATTAATGTGATCCTTAAGGTTGAATCCTTATATATTATTTCATGCATTTATTCAAAACATTCATAAAGAGTATAGAACTTTAAATCAATTGCCAGAGATAATCTAAAATATCCAATATCATAGATTATCTGTTTTAAATATACAAAGTATATAAAAACAAATAAAACTTCGATTAAGAAGTCTTAAAACACTCAGCAATATTAAGAAAGTTTCTATGAACTCTAAATAAACTAATCAAGTATCAAGTTTCTATGTTAAATGTATCAACTGTCGATTCATTTCCAAACAAAGAAAGCTTGATATCTACTTGATCTTCCGCTTCCATTTGTTTCTATCTACAATCGTATTGTATTATAAAACACAACTAGGTATTGGATACCATAAGCAGAATAATACTAATTCTTAATTAGTAAATGAATAAAGCATAGGACGTACCATTAGAAGAACCATTCTTCAAGCTAGGTACTCCTTGCAGTTTCTCTTCCAATGACATAACTTACTGCGCTTGAAACTCTTTTCTTTTAGACTTCTCTTTCTTAATGCCTCATTTTGGCTTATCATGAGACTTCTTCTTCTTTCCCTTGCCCTTAGGTTCGGTCTTAGAAGTGGAAGTTCCATTGATAGCCAAAACATTCCCTTTGGGTTCCTTTTTCAAGGTCTCCTAACAATCACTAGCATATTCATCAAGTCAGTGAGGGAAAGATTTAGATGAATTACTTGTGACTTGCAGGAAGGGAATAAAGCAAGATGTCAATGCTCCTATCAGCAGTGATCTTAACACTTAAGATCATGCACCAAGTGAATGTACTAGATCATCTTGAGACAGAGCTCATTAACAGATATCTCATTCATTATCTTATAGGAGAAGAGTTCACTAATAGGATTGTACTTTACAATTCTATTCTGTGAACCACAAGGTTCCCTCAGATGTACCATACATCTTTGTCAAGTCACTTACTATAAGTGTCTTTCTTCTCCTTGTATGCCCCCTTATGTCAAAACATTGGGGCATGGGGCATTGACCACGTAGTCTATTTTATCAGCGGCTAAGACTCGGTTTCTTAAACCAGTCTTGGAAGTTTTTGGACCAGTTAAACGATTGTCATTTAAATATTCTAGAGAGTAGGTTTAAATGAGCTATCTACAATAGAAAATAATAATAAATTTCATATTAAATAAACATAAAAAAATTTTGGTCTTTAATTTCTATGTTACCTCCCACTATTTTGTTCAAATCCCATACACCCTAGGATGAGACTTGGGAATTTCAAAAGATTGAATTTCCATAGTAGGGATTGGGGTCCCATTAAGAATTAGTAGCCTCACATAATAGGTTCTTGGATACTAACCCTTAATGAGTGGATAACTCTTATCCTAATGCTTCTAAAGCAAATTCCAATCATCCTTTAGCCTCTAAATTGTAGTATCCTCACATAATAGGTTTTTGGATAGTACTCTTTAGTTAAGTCACACCCATCATTCGCATAAGTATGGTCAATTGAATGTTGTACCCCTCACATAGCAGGTTCTTGGGATACACCATTATCGCACCTTATGATATCCAATATTAAAACAAGACAGTATGAACCCTCAGGATGAACATGTTCCCGCATATCTGCAGCCAAACACATCCACCTTAAGAATCCACCTATCATGTAATGATGGGAGGCTAGGATAAAGCCCAAGGCTTCTTCCTTACAACTTAATTTTGAATTAAAAGGGGTTTTGTAAAAGGAGGTCTTATTTAAAATAAACATACATCACATGCATCACATATATATCAAACATACATATTATGTTTAGACCAAGCTTTATTATTAGTTCTAGATTATCCTCCCACTGTCCTTCTAGAGGCTATGGTGGATTCATCTCGAACATATAATAAATTAGGTCTAGGCCCTAACAAGCATACATCACATATATAAATGGGCCTTTGGAATGATTATGGACTTTCAAGGTGGGTTCAAGCTTTGAGCCAAAAAGATGAACCCTAGGTCTAAAGTGTGGGTTGGTGATCGTAATAAAAACCTATGTAACTATTACATAGCGACAAAACAAATCTTCTTCAAGATCTTGATGTCCTTGCCAAGTCCTTCTCAAGTCCTTGCTTTTCCTCTCGAACAAGATTCCACCATGCATCTCGGGTCCACCACTCGCCTTCTTGAATTGAAAAATACAATTTATAAAAGAAAGAAGGGGATTAAGGGAAAAAGGGGATACATAGGGATAGAGAGGGAAAGAGGCATGCAAGCCTCAAATAATTACATCACCTTATTTAAACAACTTTTAAATACAATCCCAAAAATAAACCATACACATCACATGCGGCCAATCTCATCACATTTAATTGGTCTTTAAGTCCATAATCACCCATTCACAATTATACAATCGCATTGCATAAAAAGAAAGCAACATACAGTAAAAGGCAATGATGGCAATGGCATATAATTAATTAAAGTCATGTTATTATTATCTCATAACAATAACAAAGATATTATCATTATCTTATAATAATAATAAAGTCCTTTTAATCTTATTAAAAGGATTTCATCATATCTTATATGACTAAACTAGCTTCTTTTCTTAAAACAAGTAAAACCCCTAATTGTCACAACTAGGGTTTTAATTATACAGAATTTAATTTGAGAAATTATTCTCACAATTCCTACCATGCATTTAACACTTTAATATGCCTAGTAGATTAATCACTATTAACCTACAATGGTGGAATAAATAATAACTCAAAATGAAAATTCTAAGAAAGAAACAATTTCTGTTTTTCAACAAAAATTTCAGAATTCAGCTACTGTTTTAGGACTAATCTTTCCTATATTAAAACTAACTTTTAATATGTGAGAATACTCTATTTCACAAGGATTTTCAGTCCTCTTTCAAATGGCATAGGTCTCGTTTCGTGATTCCAACGTTTGGTATCACTTTAAAGCATTTTGTGACCTAAACTCCAATCCATGACAGATTCTGGAATTTCTTCACAAATGGCTTTATGGGGCCTAACATAGAACGAATTTAAGTCATGGGAATACTTCAATTCACTAGGTTTTTCAGTCCTCTTTCCAATGGCAGGGGTCTCATTACTTGATTCCAACGTTTGGTATCAATTTAAGGCCTTTTCCGATAGAGAGTCAGAATTTCCAGATTTGACTCTTAATCACAAAAACCTTAATACGGCTAACCTAGGTCATAACAAATCATGGGAACTGTTCCTAGACTTTGTTAAGACCTTATATTAATGAAGTCGATAGGTGGCATGCTTTGAAAATCAATAAAACCATTTTTCATAGATTTTACAAAACATACATAGTTGCTGCCCAGAAATTACAGCAACCTTGTTTAATTTTAAAACGATTTTAAAATTAATCCAAACAATATAAAATCATGTCAAAACGATTTTAACATGTTAATATATCATTAAGCAATAGCCCTAAATCATTTTAAATGAATTAAAATGTTAATACATCACATGTATTGCTCAAACTCTCAAGAACACCAAAAAGGAGTTTTTTACAAAATTAGTTTCTTGTAACCTTCTTGTTATTCATTTTTAATTTTCAAAAATATCAAGAATGATTTTTCAAATCATCAAGAACAATTTATAAATCATATGAATAACATAAGGCTTGAAACCAAACATATAACAAAGCCCATTAGGGTTTCCCAAACCCTAGTGGCCGTCCACTATAGTGAGAGAGAGAGAAGGAGATAGTTAGGGTTAGGGTTAGGGTTTCTCAAACCTTACCTAATCCTATCAAGTTAGGGTTTCCATAAACCCTAATTAGGGATATCTAATTTCCTAAATTCATATTATTCAAATTAGGTAAGAATCAAATCAAAATAAGATACTTTCCTAAAATTGAACAATTTTAAAATAGGAAACTAGATATTTCAAGATTTGACCTTTAGGGTTTCTAAATTCAAATCAAGAAACTTGCCTATTTTGATTTAGGGTTTCTTAAACCAAAAATCAGCCACCATGTATCTAGTATTAGGGTTTCAAAGAACCCTAATAGCCTCTATTGTTAACCATTAACAAAACTTTATTAACATATTAATTTAAACAACTTTAAATTAAATATATGCAATCATCAAGATTCAAATTTTAAACTATTTTAAAATAATCAAGAATCATGCAAACATTATTAGGGTTTCTAAAACCCAATAGCCGAATTGCCTAAAGGGTCTAAACCCCAATGGCCGTGAATCCCTTAGGGTTTCCTAAACCCATAGTTGCCAAGAATGCTTGGGTTTCTAAAACCTAAGCTTAATGTTCAAGTTTCCAAAACAAGAACTTCATCCATTGAATCAAGGGTTTCTAAAACTTCAAGATTCAATCAATACCATTGATTATAGGGTTTCTTAAACCCAAATCATTAAACATAATCAAGAACCAACTAGGGTTTGTAAACCCTAGTGGCCGAAATCATCAAGAGAGAGGAGAGAGAGGGGCGGCCACTACCATTAGGGTTTCATCAAACCCTTAAATCAAGAACACCAAAGGGGTAAAACCCCATGGCCGTGCACACTAGGGGGCTGTCCCCATGGTGGCCGAAACCTATCTAGGGTTTCTTCAAAACCCTAGTTTGCCATTTAACCAAAAACAATACATGGATTCATCAAGAACCCCATGGCCGAATTCTATAGGGTTCAAGAACCCATATTAAATCAATTTTAATTAATCAAATCCATTACATGCCATCATTTATTCATGATCATGCTTGATTTGGCTCTGATACCACTGAAAGAATATGTGCAGGGAGGATTCGCAGCGGAAGACAAACAATAAAAATTTTATAAACAAGAATCCCACCATACATATTCATACAGGAAATCGAAACAAGCATCGGATCATGAATAATACAAGTACAAGAATTAAACAACTTTAAAACATTGACTTACTTGATGATTGCCTTTGTTGAAACCTCGTTCGAATCCGAGCTTCAAAGTGTATGAAGCCTCCAAGGTATCCACACGAACACAAGACCCTTCAAGCTTCCCGCACTTGTTCAACGCTTGAATCAATGCAAGATGGAGAGGGAGAGAGCTAGAGAAATTCGGCCAAGAGAGAGAAGAGCCACTAGGGCCGGCCTCCTCTAGGGAATAAAACAAAAGCCTCTATTCCTTTTAGGGTTTGGATGGACTAGTGCTAGCATGCACCCTCACCTTGTATTTATAGGCAAATACTAGGGTTTCTAATTTTTTTTTTGCAACTTAGTCCTCCTTAATTAACTTTTAATTAAAGAGCCCAAGTAAGTTACATATAATTAGAAACTAACCCCTCTCCTAACTTAAAGAACTCACTTGTGTCCTTATGTGTGTGACCCTTTGGGTTCATCCCAACCTAGCAGTGGACAGGGACATCTCTATGTCTCCTAAAATAGAAAGTTTCTATTTTTAGGTTCAATTGGAATAATTCCAATTATGCCCTCATTGATAACACTTTACCAATAGGCCTACACTGGTCATGAGTGACATCTAGCAACATATCATGACGTACCCTAGGTGTGGGTGAATAGCGGAACCATATGAACCCTTCATGTTACTTAATCCTTCATCCCCTAATGTCACTGTTAAGATATTCAGGCATGGTTATTAAGTCAAACCATATCTTAACAACTTGTTAAATGTTCCACAAAATATAATTCTCAATAAGATAAACTCATGAAACACTTTTCACAGTTTACCTATCACCATGGCCATGGATTTCACACTGAGAATTATCTTTGAGAACGAACCTTGACATTCTCTCTCATCAAAGATGAAAGTGATGATTCCTTCTTGCGCACTCATTTACCTTCATACATAACCCTACTAGAGCCAATGAGTACCGATTACACCCTTGTGGTTAAGGATGTACGAGATACTATCAAACTCAAGTGACCTATGCATAAGATAACTATGGTGCCTCAGGTCTAAGGATTACCAAATCAATGGTCGTAACAAAAGAATATTCTTTTGACTAATCTCCATAAGAACATTCTTGCAGATCATGTTCAGTGTACATATTCTCTAATATGCACCCACAGATTAACTATAGTGTCACTACACCGATAGGAAAGACTACCTATCCTCCCATTGGAGCCAGTTTAAATCTGTGCTACTCTTAACGGTTTATTAAATATCCACTTTAATAAACCTATGAGTAGGAACTCGTTTAGAATAAATGTGTACTAGAAATATGAGTCTCCATATCTCAACAACTTTGAGATACATATTTCTTCTATCATTTATTCATGGACCTTATCATATATATGTAAATACATACGATAAGTTGTACCTTCAAATACATATAATATGAAATTGATATGCCCTTTAGGATTGGTTTTAGGGCATACCTCTAACAAAAGGGTCACACACAATAGAGAGTAAGTGAGTTTCTTAAACTTGTGGGAGAGGGAATCCTGTCTTTGAGTTATGTTTGATTTTAATTATTAAATGTTAATTAATTAAAAGTCAAACTTAACCAAGAATAGGATTACTCTATTCAAGGATGTTTGGTCATGCTAGCACTAATAACCAAACACTCCTTAAAGAGGAGATAGTTTATAAATATGAGGAGAGGCAACCCTAATTATAAAGTCTTCACATTTTAGGGTTCCCTAACCCCATAGCCGAATTCTCTCTCTCCTCTCCCTCTCCATGCTAGTTTGTTTCACAAGGGTTGTGGAAGACTAGAAGGTTCAAGGAATTTTGCTCTCGTGTGGATACGCTTTGGAGGTTTCATCTCTTTGAAACTTGGAGGAAAGCTACATCGAAAAACATAATCAAGTAAGGTTTATTCATTCTTGTTTGTATGTTTTTATATACATGACCCCATGCTCGAAAAGATTCTTGAAGGTTTGTGAACATGGATTATTTTATAAAAGAAAAGGTTTTGTTTTTCCTCCTCCGCTGCGAATCCATGGTTTAATAATCACAATACCTTACATGTATTGGGGAGACAATTGACTGTCTAAGAACTACTGCAAATAGTCGACTATTTCAGGGAGACAGTCGACTGTTTGAACTCCAGAAAGCACACCCACGAGCGGCAGAAACATCAAAACTCACCAAAACCTTCCAAAACTCCAAAATGCTTCAATGAAACCATCCAAACTTCGAATCTAACCCAAATAAAGTTTAACAACTCTAAATCCACAGAAATAAACTAGATCTAGAGGTAAAAACATGAGATCCACAAAGTTTTAGGTATAAAACCCACATAAACCCAAAACATTATACGTACACAAAATATGCCAAATTTTCCAAACCAAAACCTTTAAACCTTACTCAATATAGTTTGATCTACCATTATCCATAACTCACAACCATCCATTCCTCAGAACCACAAGTTTCACACTTTAATCCCTTGAATGGGTTTTGAAAACTAAAAATAAGAAGAGAAGAAGAAGAAAGAACCAAAGTAGCAAACATGCCTACCTTTTTCCGGCGAGATGGCGGCGACGAGGAGCTCTGGCAGCTCCCTCTTCTACTCCCTCTCCCGACCACACTCTTACTCTCATTCTCGGGCTCCTTCTCCTCTTGGCCGAAAATAAGAAGAAAAAGGGGAAGGGGTGTTTTGTTTTTTGTTTTTTGTTTTTTATTTATAAAATAAGGTTTAAAAGTTTTGGGTTTTCACATAATGCTTGAAATATCATATGAAATGTGGTCGAGGGAACAAGCTAAGGTAAGTCCCTTCCCTTATATTAAAATTGGTGTTTTTTTTTTTTTTTTTAAGCATGATGCATAATTATTTTGGTATATCATATTAGGTTGCATATTAGGACATTTACACCTTTTTTATTCATTATTTTTATGGGTTTTAAATCCACTTTTTGATTGCATTTAAATCTGTCCAAGGTTTAAAGTAACTTTAAAGTTGATTAAAAATCATTTTTAGGGTCAAAATTAACATAGAAACATGCCTAGCATCACATAGATGACTTAGTTTACATTTAGGACATTTTTCATGCATTATCTATATTCTCTATTGCATATTTAGCATGCATTATTTAGCATTTAGGTTGTTTAGATTAACTTAGGATGTAGTTAGAGACTTTTTAAGTTAGGGGAGCCACTTGGCTCCACTTAGGATTTCCCTTTGTTATAAAAACTACATCCAATTAAGGATTATAGCTTATTTAGGAGTCTATCTTCGAAGAAGTTCTCTCAATAAAAGAGTTTGTTTTGGGATAAAACTCCCACTTTGAATGATAAAATGTTTTGAATGAAAATCAACTCTCGAAGATAGAGTCTTACATAAGGTAGAATACCTTTAAAGGTGTGGTTCATTATAGTAGGAGAATCCTAAGTAATCGAACTACGTGGACTTTGATTCTTATCAAGAGATTGGTAGGGTACGTAGGCAGTCAATAGGGCGCAAGTCCAATCTTAGGATGACTTTTGTCTCCTAAGGTCTTTAGGATTTTGATTTCTTTTTATTATTATTATCTATTTATCTAATATTATCGATAACTATTTTCTTGGTTGATTAGATATGATAGATTGTTTTAATGAGATTTTGATAAAGCCCAAACTTAATTAGGAGACCTTTAATTAGGGTGAGGTGCGTGCCTACAAGGAGTTCATTGGAACCTTCCCACTTCATAACCTAGCCCCCGAATCCAACTTTGATTCGAAGACCATGCTTTTCCAAATTATGGGGTCATTGTTTTATTGGAAATAAAACTCTTTTTTATGGTTTCCTTGTTCCTTAAAAATAAGGTGGCGACTCCCAGTTTTTTGCAAACATTTATCACTTTTCAAAACCTAATCTTGAGTGGATAATAGTGAAGGATAAATGTGGATAATAGAGAAGGATAAATTGAGACAGATAAAGATCATCCACAATCCACAATGATTCAATAGTGAACGTGAAAGTATTCCATGAAATCAAGTGGAAATAAAATTTTTCATAGAAACCATTGTGCCAAGATCCATGATTCATTGTACAAGCATATTATAAAACTTAAAACAAAAGTAAATCACTTACTTTGATAGCCTGTAGAAAGATTAAATAGAAGTGCAGCCCCAAAGAGATGAAGGCCTCCAAGATTGATCCACACTAGAGCAAGCTTCAAAGGATGAGAGAGAGAGAGAGATGATGATTACACAACTATGAGAGATACTCCTTGGTATGGCCGGCCCTCCCTTGTTATTCTCTAATAGATGGAGTGCTAGCTCCTATTAAAGATCAAACTCTATCAAGTTATCTTGTTTCAAATTTGAAATGATTTCAAATTTAAATTCAATTAACTAACTTGAAATTCAAATATATTAATATTTGCAATCTTAATGATCTTGCCATCTCATGTCAATTTCAAATTTCAAATTTCAAATTTCAAATTTCAAATTTCAAAAATTCAAAATTTCAAATTTCAAAAAATTCAAAATTCAAAATTCAAAATTCAAATTTCAAATTTCAAAAACTTGAAATTCTAGTTAATTAATATTTGCATATTAATCTTTAAAATAATAACACTTATTATTTCTTACTTATAATTAACTCTTAATTATAATATTATACTCTCTTCTCCTTTAAATGAAACATGCACCTATATGTGTGTGACCTCCTAGGTTCACAACAACCTAGTTGTAGGAATTAGGATAATAAATTATCCTTCAAATAAAACTACTTTTATTTTAGGTTCTAAAATTAGAACCCTTCTAATTTTCCCTTTCAAGAAATAAATCTTTTTGGGCCTCTACTAGTCCTGAGTGACATCTAGCAATATGTCAAGACACTCCCTAGGTTGTGTGAAGGTTTATCATAACACAGTGAACCTTTCAGTTACAATTAAGATACAATTTAATCATTCCATCAAACAATGCCTCAGTTAAATTAGTTGGGTATGGATAATATGTCAAAATCCTAATTTAACATCTTGTATGTTATTCTTAAAATATCAATTCAAATTCGGGATACTTAAGAAACAGTTTTCTTATTCCCAACTGCTTTGGCCAAAGACTTTTATGAATTATATCTTAGAATAATACAAGGCATTCCCTCTCTTTACTGAGAGTGATATATTCCTTGTTGTACACTCATATATCCCCATGATAGGTCTACTAGAGCCAATGAGTACTTATACAAGTTCCATGGTTAGGATATGTACGTTGTACTATCAAACCCTAACATCCCTAACACAGAACATCTTTGGTGCCTCAGGTCTAAAGATCACTTGCATTATTATAACCCTGAGTTGTTGTTTGACATGTAAGTAAAACACCATTCAACAAACTCAATCAATGATCACATTCAGTGTACTTGTTCTCAAACAAGCACCCACAGGTTTGCCCTAGTGTCTATGCACAAATGACTTGAGACGAGTCATTCTCCATATTGAGCAGACAAAACATGTGCTAGTCTATCCGGATTATTAATGCCCAATAAATAATCCTATGACTAGGAATATCTAAGAAAGATGTAATAACAATATACGTCTCCCTATCTCAACTTTTGAGTTCTTATATTGACATTTTTTCTAAGGACTTATCATGAACGTAATAACAATATATAACATGATAATCAAAATGCCTATATTATTAATCAATAACAATAATACATAAATCAAGTTCATATCCCAAATTACACAAATGACATTGGCTATTAGGGCATACTACTAACATAACAGCCTCCAAAATCCCTTAGGTCGTTGGTTCACAGATTGGCGACTCCACTAGGGATATCGAGGGCTAAACTCCAATTAATTATTTTTGGGCTTTTCAATTTCTTAATTAATAAAATCAACCACTGACATTTGCATGATTGTTTGACTTTGATTTCTGCATTGTGTGTGCATTGACTCTGCATGATTAAGATCGTTGTATGCTAAAGCCAACGATGAGCCTAGCCCTGGGCACAGTCTTTTCGAGTCTTGGGTTCCATGTATGCGAAAGTTCACTCTTCTCTCCACGTACCCTCGGGTATTTCAAATGGACCAATCACGTACTGTTGGACCCATGCGGCATTCCTGATGTCATATATGGTTAGGTATATCGATTGGACCGAGCGAGTAAGGGACACTCAGCCTACCCTTTGCATTAGTCCATGTAGACTGTCTCTCTAGGACATGTACCCTACATCGCCAGTTCAGACACTATTATAATGTTATGCTACCGGATTTACCCCTAGTTTTGTTTGAGCCTTGATTAAGAAGTGTATAGAACCATTAGGACCTGGATCTGTAGGACTAAACCTTTATGAAAAACCCTAAACTCTTAAGGAGAGCTTCCTCAAAGATTCAAGGTATCTAATAAAGGCTAGTACCCACTAGGTTCATGAGCTTAAGATTGTGGTAGTGTTATGTTGCCCGAATAGTGATATTGATCTGTGAGTCTTAGGAGAAGACGTGAGATGTCGGCTTTAGGCCCCATGTCCTTTGGATAGAAGGTTTAGGTTTGCAGTAAGTTTGGAATGTGGGTTTAGGCCCATATCAATTGGATAGAAGGTATAGGCCTACGATAAGATTGAGATGTGAGCTGTAGGAATAAGATTCGTGCTTGGGCTTTAGTCCCATTTTCATAGGATAGCATGTGAGAAAGTGAGATTGATGTGTGGGCCTTGGGCCCATACCTTTGTGAGCATGTAATTTATTATCCTTTTCATCATTTTTCCTATTGGAAGCTCTCAGTTGATTCGAATCATTTCCCATTTCTTTTCCCAGCATTCTGGCTTGGCGTCGTGATTCTAGTGGTCGATTAATTAGCCTAAAAGGTTCATCCGTTGATTCAAAAATGTCTAGTCATGAGGATCGTACCCCTATTGTTGCTGAATCTAATGGAAAGACGGTGGATGAGAAGATTGAGGCACTTTTAAAAGTAGTCCAAGAGTTACTTCATCAGAACGAAGAGGAGGATAAGGTACGAGCCCGTACTAATCCCTTGTTTGATGATGTTGATGAGGAGGAGTGTTTCCTTAAGCCTAAGATAGTTGCTGAGCCCACCGGGTCTGGTATAGAATTTGTTCAGCCCGTTGATCTGGATAAGGAATCTAAGCCTAAGGCCCCTGCCTTCTTTTCCGCCGAGCCCATTTTGTTGAGTAGTAAGGTGGAAGCCCTGAAAAAAGCCTTGAGAGGTATCAGAAAATCCGACGACTTGGTAGATATGTCGTCATTATCTTTATTCCCTAAGGCCCGTATGCCCACTCATTTTAGAGTGCCTGAATTAGAGAAGTTTGATAGGATGGGTTGTCCTAAAACCCATTTGAAGATGTATGTGAGGGCCATGCACCCTTGAGGGGCTGACGATGACCTCCTAGCCCAAATGTTCCCTGAGACACTGGCTGGATCCGCTCTAAAATGGTTCCTATCACTGGATAAATCTAGAATGAAGACATGGAAAGATGTATGCATCGAGTTCAGCAATCACTACAGGAATAACACGGAGGTTGATGTCACTAGGAGGGATTTGGAGACTACTAAGCAAGAATCTAGGGAAACTTTCTCTGCCTTCATCACCCGTTGGAGGGCCAAGTCTTCCAAAATGCCTAACCGACTTAAAGAAAAAGAACAAATCTGCTTGGTGGTGAAGAATTTGCTCTCGGTTTATCATAAACATCTGTTCTTTCAGTACCTTCCAATTTTCGAGCCTTAGTCGCTGCTGGTACCCAAGTAGAAGACGCCCTAGCCAATGGGGCCCTCGGAACTGATGAACCTTATAAGAACCGCCATCCTGTCATCAATGGGAGGGCCATTGAAGTCAACGCCATATCTCAGCCTGCCCCTGAAAGAAAACACCATGGGAACGCAGCGGAAGGTAAAATAAAAATTTTCCCATTGATTTTCATCCAAGATTCGAACTCAAACTACAAAACGAATCTAAACAATTATTCAAACATGAATTAAAAGCTTACTTTGATTGTTGTCTTCACAAAACTTCGAGCTCCAAACGTATGGAAGCCTCCAATGAATAGTCCACACGAGCCTAAAACTCCTTGAACTTCCTTTATCTCCACAACACCTTGAGAATACAAAGGCTTGAGAGGGAGAGAGAGAAAGTGTCGGCTAGGGGAGGGTGCAAGCATGTGATTGCCGGCCCTAGGGTTTATCCTCCTTTATTTATAAACATCTCCTCTTATAATGATGTTTGGTTACAAGTGCTAGCTTGACCAAACATCATATTTGATTAGTTATATTCTAGTTTAGTATATCCTTAATCCCTTTAATTATTAACACTTAATAAATAAGGATTAAGCTAATATCTAAATTAGAATATCCCCTCTTACAAACTCAAGAAGATCACTTAAGCCCTTATGTGTGTGACCCACTGGGTTCACCCCAACCTAGTAGTGGATCGGAACATCGCATGTTTCCCAAAATAGAAACATTCTATTTTTGGTTCAATTGAAACTATTCCAATTTTGCCTTCAATGATAACACTTATCATTAGGCCTACACTAGTCATGAGTGACCTATAGCAACATATCATGACGTGCCCTAGGTGTGGGTGAATATACGAATATAAATGAACCCTTCGTGTAATATAATCCTTCACCAAGCAATGTCACGATTAAGTTATCGGGGTATGGATTCATGTCAAACCCTAACTTAATCCTGTGTTAGCTATTCACCAAAATATAAACTCAATTAGGTTAACCCATAAAAACTCTTTTCCTTGGTTACCTTCTGCTTTGGCCAAAGACTTCATTGAGTTATTATTTGTAAATTAACTGTGACATTCTCCCTTTGTTATTAAGGCTGGTGATCCCCTATTGCACACTCACCTATCTTCATATACAACTTACTAAAGCCAATGAGCACCGATTACATCCTCATGACTAAGGGTGTACAAGATACTATCAAACTCTAGTAATTCATACATAAGATAACCAGTGGTGTCTCAGGTATGAGGATTACAAAATGTGACTATACACATGAGCAGCTTTTGACATTCAAATACATCTCCATAAGCTGTACTCATATTGGTCACGTTCAGTGTACTTGTTCTCTAACAAGCACCCACAGGTTTACTATAGTGTCTCTACACAGATGGCTTGAGACTCACCATCCTCCCATTGGAGCTAGTATAACCTGAGCTAATCTTAACGGTTTATTATCGCCCAAATAAATAAACCTATGATCAGGAACATATTTAGAAAAGATGTTCTTGAGAATCATATGTCTCTCCATCTCAACACTTGAGATATAATTCTCTATCATGCTATTCAAGGACATTATCATGAACAGTTATAAATAACACAAGTATACATGATAATATAAAAGCCATTATATAGATGAATAAGATTCATACAATAACATAAATGAAATTA
>JAESVK010058465.1:0-11346 GCA_017140935.1 Hamamelis virginiana | reverse complement strand
AATGTTAGATTATAATCAACACAACATAATAAAAAATTACAAATTGTTGGATTTTTTCCAACCTAACACATCTTAGACGTTTTATTTACTTTTGTTTGGTTGCTTTCAACATAACAATTTAGTTTTATTTGACTTGCTTTCTACCTAACAAAATTCACATACTCATGTTACAACCAACCAAACAAACTTGATATGTTGGGTTTTAACCAACCTAACATTCCCTGTTTGTTATGTTGATTTCAAGGTTACAAACATAAACCTCTAGGTTTCAACCAACCCAACATAACACTTTAACCATTACCTAACGTTTCAATATTTTTTGCCAAGCATTATCTATCGGTCAATGGCAACGCTTCAACTAGATGCAGTAAGGTCGATGGAGAGGTTCAATCGCAAGTTATTATGGATTACAGTAGTGAGTTCACTACGTACGAGGTGAATGTCTAACTTGTTTCAATTTCTAATTGTATGCTATGGCTTTATGCTTTACTATGCATGTTTATATTAAGTTATTTTGTATGTAGGTGTTCAAGAGCAGAGATGCATTGTCGAATTGGGCTCGGAATGTCGGCAAAATGCTTGGATTTGTCATTGTGATATCTAAATCTGATGTCACTAGCAGAGCTACAGCGCGGCTTTCACTTGGTTGTGAGAGGGGTGGACAATATACAGAAAGGAAAAAAGACAGTAGCAAATCATTTGTTAATGAAGTAAAAAAGCGTAAAACTGGAACCAAAAAGTGTGGATGCCCATTTTTGCTTAAAGGTGTGAAAATGCCGAACGATGACGAATGGATGCTGACGGTGGTTAATGGAGTGCACAATCATCCGGTTGCCGAATATCTCGAGGGCCACTCGTATGCAGGGAGATTATCTTCTGAGGAGAAATCATTAGTAGTTGACATGTCTAAGAGTATGGCACGGCCGAAAGACATTTTGTCTATTGTGAAACAACATAATGCACTCAACAAAAGCACAATGAGGACGATCTACAATGCACGTGCTAAGTATAGGACGAAAGAGAAGGCTGGGAGATCACAAATGCAATTTCTTATGGGGAAGTTGGATGAGTATAAATACATAGAATGGCACAGGAGCACCGTTGAAACTGAGACTTTAACTGACTTGATTTGGGCTCATCCACATAGCTATGATTTGTTGGGTGCGTTTCCACGTGTACTGATCATGGATAGCACTTATAAGACTAACAGGTATCGTCTTCCCCTCTTAGAGATTGTGGGAGTGACTTCTACGGATTTGACATTTTCCATCGCCTTTGCATATCTTACATCAGAGCGGGAAGATAACTACAAATGGGCTCTAAGTATATTGCGCAGTATCATGGATGATCGCGGCGTTGCCCCTGACGTGATTATCACTGACAGAGAGCTAAGCTTGTTAAATGCCATAGAAAAGGTTTTTCCTAATGCAAACCATATGTTATGTAGATGGCACATCTCCAAGAATATTATGACTAAATGCAAGAAGATGTTCGCTAAAGGGCATTGGGAAAAGTTTATTTCATTATGGAGTGTCCTGGTCCTATCTGACACAGAATCTGACTATCATCACAATTTATCATTTATGCTTAGAGATTTCGAAAAGTACCCGGAAGCACTTGACTACATACAAACTTCATGGTTGATCCCATATAGATTTAGGTTCGTGTCGGCTTGGACAGATAAATATATGCATTACGGTAACACCACATCAAATAGGTACATACTGGGATACCAATCTGTTTATAAATTATATTTTATGTAATTCACCATTAAATTGTTTATATGACCACTCACTATTTACGTGTGTAGGGCTGAAAGTGCACATGCAAGATTGAAGAGGCAACTTGGATGTAGTACATTGAATTTTGAGACATCGTTCCCACATATTCACAATTTGATTGAGTTGCAGCTCACTAATATCAAAGCATCATTCGAAAAAAGTTTAACAACTGTTCAACATCACTTCAAATGTCCAGAATTAAGACATCTTCGTGGTGTGATTTCTCTTAGTGCACTCGAGAATATCCTTGACAACCGTAAACTAGCCAATTCAGTTGGAATAGACGTTTCAATGTGTGGATGTGCAAATCGACGTACACATGGATTACTTTGCACTCATGAGATTGCAGAATACATTAGAGAAGGTCGATCTATTCCCATCGAATCCATTGATCCACATTGGATGAAGCTAGATATGTTGCCAGTGCGAAATATGGAAGATGGGAAACTATCTTGTCAAGCAGAATTTGATTTGATTGCCAAACGCTTCATGGAGAATGACAGAATGGCTCAGTTAGATATGTTAAAGAAACTAAGGGAAATTGCCCGTCCTGAGTCAACACATCTTTTAGAACCCGACATTGCCATGGTCAAACCACGCGGTAGGCCAAGGTTGAAGATTGATACCTCAACTCGTCGAAACCTATCTGCCTTCGAGTATGTAATGGGGAATTTGGTTATTTATTTATTTAAAGAAATAATCGACTTAAATGTAATCACTAGTGAAACAATAGAACTAGATTAGGAATGGGGAATTTGGTTATTTATTTGAGAATTGCATTTTGGTTGTATTTGGTGTTAAGATATTATGTATTTGGACATTTCAATTGGTTTATAATGATGTTTGTTGGTCGAAAATGTCAGTTTTTCAATTTCGCTATGTTAGGTTGGTTGAAACTTAACATTAAAGGAATGTTAGGTTAGTAAACTCTTAACATAACTGGAATGTTAGGTTGATCATAACTTAACAGAGCCGGTTTGTTGCGTTTTGACTTACCTAACATTCTAGGAATGTTAGGTGGGACAAATCTCAACAATTCGAATCTGTTAAGTCATGATCAAACTAATATTCCTGTAATGTTAAGTTTCAACAGACGCAACAAAACTTAAAAAAAATTTCCATATAGTGTTGCATTACTTGAAACTTAACATTCCTATAATGTTAGGTTGATCATAACTTAACAGAGCCAGTATGTTGCGTTTTAACCAACCGAACATATTATGAATGTTAGGTGGGACAAATCGTAACAAATTGAATCTGTTAAGATATGATCAACCTAACATTCCTTTAATGTTAAGTTACAACCGACGCAACAAAACTTTAAAAAAATTTCCATATAGTGTTGCATTACTTGAAACTTAACATTCCTATAATGTTAGGTTGATCATAACTTAACAGAGCCAGTATGTTGCGTTTTAATCAACCGAATATATTATGAATGTTAGGTGGGACAAATCGTAACAAATTGAATCTGTTAATATATGATCAACCTAACATTCATTTAATGTTAAGTTTCAACCGACGCAACAAAACTTTAAAAAAATTTCCATATAATGTTGCGTTAATTGAAACTTAACATTCCTTGAATGTTAGGTTGATCATTACTTAACAGAGGTGATTTGTTGCATTTTGGTCCACCTAACAATACTAAAATGTTAGATTGGACAAAACGTAACAAACCACCTCTGTTAAGTTATGATCAACCTAACATTCCAGGAATGTTAAGATTTTACCAACCAAACACTGTATATGGACATTTTTTTTTGTTTGTTGCGTTGCTTGAAACTTAACAATCCCAAAATGTTAGGTTGATCATATCTTAACAGAGTCTATTTGTTGCGTTGTAACCAACCGAACGTTCTATTAATGTTAGGTGGGACAAAACTCAACAAACCGAATATGTTAATATTTTAAAAACCTAACATTTTGGGATTGTTAAGTTTTAACCAACCTAACATTTCAACAATGTCGCGATTTGATCATCGTAACATGCATAATTTGTATTTTTCCACATATCCATTCTAACAGAATTACCACATGTGAGTGCATTGACAATTTTTTAGCAATATAACAAGTATGGACAACCTATAATCAACCCATCAACAAAACTCAATGGAACCCTGTATTTACCACATATCCATTCTAACATTGCAGTCACAATTTTTGAGCAATATAACCATTATGGACAAACCTGTAATCAACCCATCAACAAAACTAAATGGGAAGCCTGTATTTACCACATGTCCATTCTAACAAGAAGGTATCCCCATAAACTCTAATCTTGTCCTATCGTATATACAACATAACACAAAATGTAACAACCAAAAAAGTAAAAGTTAACAATTTGTCCAATTAGGAGCTCACATTTGAGCAATTGTTTACAACCAATAGTGAGAATCGATGGTTATGTCATAACAAAAAATGTGTTTTCCTAGCTAAGCACTAGCTCTGCTCCGAATTGCGGGATCTACATCTGGTGCGCTGGTAATGTATAGTCGAACCACTTGGTGTCCCCTCAGCTGCTGCACTAGACTCTCCTCGTCCAATATCCACCATTTGACATATGATGCTAAATAGTTGATGTGGATCTCTACTTGCCTCTTCACTCCCCATATTTACGATCTTCTCCCCGAGAGCCACCATTTGTCCAATACGCTGTGTTTAATAATCAATGCATTAATATATATGATCATAGGTAACTAATATTATAAATAATAGTGGTATAAAAATATATTAATCAACAACCTCATCAGTAATTGAATTTGGAGGTGTCGGCCTCAAAGGTGGTGAGGTACGTCTGTTTGGGTCTACCACACGGACATGGGACGTCCTCATGAACCACTCCAAATAATTAGGATCAACTTCAGATGGATGTGTAGCGCGCCTGGTACGTAGGTCCTCCGCCAAAGTGTGATTCTCCCAATCATCCCATAGCGAATCAATGAATTCATATAGTACGTTGTAGGGTTGGGAGGTAAACTCACGATTTGCTCTCTTGGCTGGGACTTACACACGTGGAATGGATTGCACATATCCAAACTGGCGAAGGAACCTATCTGGTTGATATGGTTCAATGACATCGCCACCCTTCAAGCATCCTTTATAGAAAGTAATTTGCTGAAAAGGGTGGTATTCGCGTAATGAGGCATATGGGTCCCAGGTCACCTTAAGAAAATACAACATAAGTTTTAGTAAAACAAATAATTTATTATAAGGTAAATATAATTACACCAAATATGATAACAAAAGTATTTTAAATTACCTGATCCGCTTGCAAGTCATCGAGTTTCTCACGGACCACCTGCAGGTCTGGAATGGAATGTCCAATATCCTTTGGCTCCCAAGCTTGAGCGCGAGGCAAGGTGTTCAAGTATCTCATATTAGGGCGAAGGTCAAAAGTGTTAGGGAAATGTTCGTAAACCCAAGCCTCTAATAGAGTAAGGAATCCAGCAATTGAGTGCCCATCACGCTTAGAAGCCATACGCATCTGATAGTAAAGAGAAGCTAATGCAGCAGAACCCCACGAGTATTGATGAACCTTCTCCAAGTCCTCAAAGAGGTTGAGATAGAGGACAGACACCCTTGTGCCAGTTTTGTCGGTGAATATGGTGCAACCCACAAGATACAGTAAATAGGCTCGAGCACACTGAGCTATACGCTCAGGGGAAGACTCATCCGTTGCATCGGAGAAATCTTCTCTCAATTGTTTTAGCTTAACGGAATTTCCGCGAAGGCCTTGGAAATACTGTTGCGATTGGGACACAGTGAGGCCAAGTGTGCGCGTAAGTAGCTCGTAAAGTCCGCTATCTTTAGGAGGGGTGGAAACTGCCTTGCCAGTGACTGAAATGCCCAGTAATGAGTGCACATCATCAAGACTGATAGACATCTCACCGAATGGCATATGAAAGGTATTTGTCTCTGGATGCCACCTTTCAACAAAAGCACATATTAACTTCATGTTGCACCAGCGATATGCGCAATCTCGAAGCGGTAGGAGACCAGATTTTTCAATGTGAGCTCTCCATATCGAGTTGTCCTTTCCATCAGGTCTAATTAGTGGCCACTGCTTCAGCAAGTTTCCATGGTTGTGGCATTTTATCATGCCTCGAGCCTGCAATGAAAACGACACAATTAATATCTTAAATACGAGGCAAATGTTGACATAAATTATTTTGATTAAATATGAAACTTGAATACAACTATACCTTAGGATCGCTCCATAAGGCATGAGCAACGTGTGTCCTAAAGGAACGCAAAACAGACTCATCGATTGGCGCACCTGGAATGGGGCCAGTCTCATCGCCGGTTGGGGTATCTAATGGTTCGGGACCTTCCCACCCGACGGGTGCAACTGATGGGGATGGGGAGTGACTATGTTCGGCTAGGGGTGTATCCCGCACAACCGTCTCTAATTGGGGAGTATTGGCAGATGGTTCCGCCTCATTGTTAGGTAAGTTCGCCTCGGTTTGGCGAGGTGGTCTTATTCGTGGCCGTTTTACAGTAGTTGTGCCTTTTTTTTTTTTTTCTTTCCCTCCGAACAGAGCCGGTTGGGCGTTCTCTTGCAGGAGGCACCATATCTACATAAATAAGGGAGATTGAAGGCCAAGTGTTAGCAATAATAAATAAGCTTGACATGGCATATTTTTTTAAAATAATCGAAATTTACTAAGTTGCCAATTAACACCAACAAATTATCAAAGCATAATAGTGGTATAACCACTATCAATCAAAGCATAATAGTGGTATATTATTGGGTTTATTATAACTTTAACTAATACTTGGGTTCCCCCAAAACAAGCAAAGTATCTTGATGCCTATATCTTGCAGGCAAACTTGGAAACCATGGAAAGGAAAAATTATCAATGAGAGTGTAAAATGCCAGTAAAGTAGGAACATCAAACCCTATCTATATATATATATATATATATATGGCTTAGAGAGAGAGAGAGAGTGAAAGGGTCCAAAAACAAATTAAAATCAAAATGAAAGGTAGTGTGATTGAAGTTTACCCAGAGGCCGAGTTTCGACCATTGGCATGTATATATAAAAATAACCATCATGTCTTTCCCATTGCCACTCATATCCTTTCACCTTGTTCTCGAAACCCCTTTCACCAAAGCATGTCGCCATAACTTACCAGTTCTCACCTTTTTATTTAATCAGTGCTACTTCAAACCTCCCATGAATGCATCCATTCCTTAGTCTATCATTCCATGTCTTGCAACTCATTTATCTCAACATCTTTATTTGAATGAAATATAACAGAAATAATTTCCTGAAGCTAAATCGTATAAGAGGCTCAACATTAAATACACAATCACAGAATTTATGGCAGTGGTATATAACCTCCCCACATCAAGGATTGGCATGTCAAACATTTGTGGACAAAACACCCCTGCCCAACACACTTTTGGACACTTACAAAAGCATCCACCATAATTTACTACCAAAAAAAACAAAAAATTTGTTGCCTTTTTTATTGTAAAATTTGTTATATATTTAATACATTGAGCACAACTTTACACTTTATGGAACTTTCATTAACACAAACCAAAAAATAGACATATACACATGTATTCAATATATTCACAAACCCACACATATGTAAGCTGCATTCCTATGTCTCAGTTAGTACGTGAATAAAACCACTGAAAGACTGTAAATACTGGAAAACCTCTGTCAGAATTCCAGGATGCATTGATTAGTTAAACATATAGGCTGCCATGATTTCATACTACAGTCATTTAAGTAACTCTGTAACTTAGATGAAAAAATTGATTTGTTAAATGGATTACCACTGAAGATACAAGAAGTGGCACTTCTGCTGCCACTGACACATACTTGAAATACATACTCTTGACACATTACAAAAACACACAAAATGACTAATTTGAAATAGCTAACAATTTCTTGAATCCAAATAGTCAATGTAAGAAAACTAATGAAGGGTCGATCATATAAAAGAGCAATAAATTGCATAATAACAACAAGAATGTTATTTTCAGCTTAGTTTTCGTAGATTTCTGCTACAGTGAGATTATTCTTGTAATCTTTGGAACAATTAACAGTAAGAAAAATCTAATAACATAGACATTGATGCATTTCCTCAAACATCTTGCATTAGTAACTGAGTTAGGGCATTGAAAATTAATAAACTCAAATTTCAGTTCATACATACATTTCCTCATACATCTAATATGCAGAATATCAGCTCTTGTTAGGCAAAGAGATTGAAACGTGGGTTTTGATATGTGGGTTTCAAATCGTGTAAGACAAAGAGAAAATGCGTGAATGGAGATAGGGGGGTTTGAGAGCTCACCGTCGAGTGGGTTGCCGGAGTGGTAACAGTGGAGAGTCCGTAGAAAGAGTTCTTGTTGGCGTGAGACCGAGCGGGAGTGAGACCGAGCGAGAGTGAGATCGACCGTGAGATAGAGAGATGGAGGGGACAAGAGAGTGAGACGGGAATGGCTTGCGGCTGCTGAAGGTGGAGTTGAAGGTATTAGGGCACAATTCGGGAAGAAGGAGAAGAATAGGGCAAAATTCGAATGGGGGGTGGGAAAATAAACTTTTGAGAATAAATTTAGGGGAGGGGTATTTTAGGGATTTCATGGGGCTTACAAATAAAAGGTGGGGGCTAACTTATAAGAGGGGACTGGCTTATAATTGGGTGGTGTGGCAACAACCGCTCTCATAACTTAATTTGTCATACATTATATATATTTTTTGTTTTTAAAAAAAGGTGGCTTTTTAAAGGCATTGGCCTCATTAACTCATTCATGTTTTTATATATTTTTTTAAAAAAAATTATTTCTTTTTATTTTTTATTTTTTGGGGAAGTGGAGTAATTAGGAAAAGATTTAATGAGTTGGCAAAACAATTGATTTCTGATCAGATAAGGCCTCGGTGTTGATGTTTTTTATGCAACTCAAATACTCAATGGCCTGTACGACTGTACCTATTTTATGAAAAGCTCAATCTTTCATTACCTTTTTTTTTTTTTTCCTTGCATGACTGCGAGGTGAAAAACTGGGGTATAATGATTTAAAATTCGGACAGTCTATTCAACCAGACATGATTGAGTTAAGAGTCAATCGATTCAATCGTTGGATCAATCAAGTTCAATAGTGCTATCATCATAACGTCATAAATATATTATTTATTAGAGCAAAAACAGTAAAAGATGCAAAATAGGTTCAAAATATAATTATTTTTTAAAATGTTTGTGTAATCAATTCATATATTTGAATATATATGCAGTTATCAAAATTGAAAAATGAAAATTACTCTCGATTAATCTTTATTATATTTTTTAAAAAATACAAAATAAGAATATTATATTATTAAACTAGGTGCCTAGCTTGGATGTTTTTTTTTTTATATTTGAGGTTTGTTTAGACTAATTTGCATTTTTAGCCTTCTTGGCTTTAAAACGATTGGAGCTATTTTAGTCATTTTAGCACTTTTTAATTAATTTATATTTTTAATTATCAAAACCAGCCAATAAACCAATAAATCCGCCAGTTCAACTGCGCGGCTGACCGCTTTTTACTAAATAGGCTTTTTTTTAGAATTGAGTTTTAGGAGGTTGAACCACTTGGTGAGGCATTCGGTTCCTCCGGTCCGGTCCGGATATTACAACACTGGTACACTGTACAAATGGAATTGAAATTAGAGGCAATAGCCTCCAACAGTCTTTTTATTTATTTATATTTATTTTCGAATCAAGATAAAATCAAATTATTTGAAAATTTGAACCAGACCCAACCCATTATTGAGACTTGGTCAATTCAACTGTCCAAGTTAAATTGGACCAAGCTGCACCTCTACTAAATACATACAATCTCCCCTAATAAAGAAATGTTACACTCCATAAATTGGGACAATTACATCACATGCATAAGAAATTTATAGACAAACCCAACTCCTAACTACTGAGTAAGTAGTGTATAAATGAATTGAAAAGAATCTGGTCAAAACATTCATATCAAATTTAAAAATGGGAAAGTGATTCTCTATGATTTAAATGCTTAGCTATATTCATATCTGAATCTTATTCAAATTTGGAAGTTGCCCATTGCTTCCTTCTTTTCATACTAATTACTTCACACTACAGAACAAATTTTATTGATTGCTTGTTGCTTTTTTGTCAGATTACACACCCACATTTTGGGATTCTTTTATTTATTAATTCCTCTTAATGTGTAAATTCCTATTTCAACCACCAAAATTTTTACTTCTTTATTGCACCATCACAATTTTCATATATTACATTTATATAAAGGGTACACAGGTGCAGATAAATTTATTGTTGAAGTAAGTCATGTCTGCCCTAGTGTTGTTGTACATAAAAATATAAAGAAGCCAAGTCGAATCGAATAATAGATTATTCAAGCTTAACTTAAAAAAAAAAAAAAAAATTCGAATATTTTACGGAGTTAAAATGTAATAAGCCTATATCATGTCAAACTCGAGTATTTCAATTATTTAGAATATTAATGAGTTTATCGAGTTAAATAATACTCGATCTAGTCAAATCTTGTTTAGACAAATCAATAAACTTAAAAGAAAAGTTTGAGTTTGACTCGTTTATTTAAGAGACGACAAATTTTTTTGTCGAGCTGATCTCGAGAAGCTCAGCTTATCTCACAACCCTAGGCATGAGCACTCACCTAAAGCTACATCTTAATTTGTGGTGGTGACGAGGTTACTGCATTCATGCAGCCCTCTCCATCTTGGGGTTGTTGGGTTTAATGGGTTTGCCAGAATCAAGCAAAGTAGATGGATTGCAACTTTGTCTGTAACTTGGGCTGTTGGCGGTTGGCCCAATATAGTTCTGCTTTTTAAAAAACTTTCCACCATGGGCGATTGATTACCATCATCAACTTTGTAGCTTAGGTGGTATCTTTCTTGCTACTATTTGGTTTTTAAATAAATTAACTTACAGTTGATTTTGTAAAAAAATTGTGTTTATGTCTTATTTTATGTATAGTGTTGACCATATTTATTGGAGAAAAGGAAAGGATCTTATCACTGTGGTGAAATAAAAATTGGTCAAATTTATCTTTAGCCTGGCAAGTTTCTCTATTTGCCAAACAATTCCTTAGTTTGGGGATGTCTGGGACACATGAAAGTGTGTTTTAAACCCAATTAGAACCTCATCCAGTCATCCCTATCCCGGCCCAATCCTGGCCTTGATCTGAACCCTTTAGCTTCAAACTCAGCCCATTTTGTTCGGTAGATTGGAACCTCATCCCTAACGCGGCCCAAATATGGCCTTGATCTGAACCCTTTAGCTTCAAACTCAGCCCATTTTGTTTGGTAGATTGGACTGGGTCCGGGGGCTTGACAAATTCATTAGCCCAACTGAAAAATTATAAATGCATGGCACTGGGCCAAGTCTCAGTTGAGCTAAGGGAGGGGATGTGGACACACCCTTGAATTATAAGCCCACTCCCTCCAATTTTGATTTTTTACCATTTTATGAAAAAATACATTGTTTTTAAGAAAACTAGCCGCGCTGTCCACTAGAAAACATCATTTTGAACAACTTTGTAGAAGAAAGTTT
>JAESVK010058463.1:0-11964 GCA_017140935.1 Hamamelis virginiana | reverse complement strand
TACACTGCTTTGTGACATGGAGTTGTGGAGTTGTGAATGTTTGGAGCTGTGATAATGCCTGGATGTTAGGCTATGCATGGGCATGCATGGGCATGCATGCATCGATGCATGTGATTAAAAGAGTTATTAAATATAGCCTGGATGATAGGCTAGTCCTGAAGTTTGAAATAGGGTGTAAAAAAATTATCATATGGGTTAAATAAGCTGGCTGTGTTGTGTGTTGATTATTATTGAAAAAAATATATATTCGTGTATCTCTGAAAAAAATTCTACTGCTGACTATGTTCCTATCTGCTGCCGTGTGGTTATAAAAAATTTTTACAGAGCTATGGTACGCCAAAAGACCACCGGCAGGAAGGGCGTAGCCTTTCAGGAGCCGGCACAGCCGAGACCGAGGAGGTCTACAGATACCAGTCGGGGCAAGGCCCAGCGCACACAGCCAGATTCGTCAGATGATTCTGAGTCTGAGTGGCAGCCTGCACCAGTTCAGAGACCATCTGCCAGAGGTCATTCGTCTGCCCAGCAGCCAGAGAGTGCACCTCCTTCCAGTTCCCAGTTTGTGGAGGAGGATTATATTTTCGAGGATCCTGATGTTGGCGAGACTGGCGAGCCTCGCATGACTCGCGAGTTCGAGGGCTACGCAGACACTGAGACTGGGTCGAGGAGACTACCGACTCGTCGAGCTGCGAGGCCATGGCCTGTGATTCTGTCGGCGAAGAACTTTAACGTCGAGAGATATGTGGATCCGAAGGCCTTCAGATACGAGGGCTTGCTCATAGAGACCCTCCAGGACAGACACCTCAGCACCTGGCTGAGGAAGGGAGGCGGATATATGGCCAGTGTGGTGCGACAGTTCTATACCACAGCACACATGGCAGAGGATCAGCCCGAGACACTCCAGGCCGAGGTTGGAGGCCGCACTGTCAGATTCACTCCAGACGACATCGCTACCTATCTGGGGTGCGAGCGTCCACTTGAGACAGCGGTGGAGGGCAGTTATCTACAGCTGACAGAGAGTCAGTGTGCAGACATGGTATGTGTTGAGCGGGATCTGTTCGATGGCATGCACTTCACGACCGGGAACATGCACCCCTCATATGCAGCTATGAACAAGCTGCTTTACTGCAACCTGAGGGCGAGAGGCACTGATTCTCAGATACCGGTTGAGTCTGTGAGGCTGCTGCTGGAGTTCTTGAGCGACCACTCGATGGATATCGCCGCCCTGATTTTCAGCGAGATCCGTACATTCATTGCTACACAGCCGCGGAACAACATGCCGTACCCCCAGATGATTACAGCGTTTGCACTGGGTGCGGGTGTTGTGTCTGACGATCCGTTGAGATGGGGTGAGGGTCCTATTACCCCCACTACTATAGCCAGGAGTATGGCAGCTCGGCCGAAGAGGCCACGTACTGAGACCGCTGGTCCATCAGCGCCTGCTCCTGCACCTGCACCTGCACCAGCCCCAGCTCCGACTCCTGCTGCTCCTTCCATGCCCGATATGTCATCTGCCAGTTCTCAGGGTCTGTTCCATCAGGTCCTAGAGGGATTGAGATCCATGATGCATGTTCAGCAGAGGCAGTCAGCTCAGCTTGACAGACAGACCGCTCAGCTCGACCGACAGGCTGTTATGATGGAGAGGCACTCTGCACAGCTCCGGGTGATGTGGGGTCGTATGGACGGCGAGCCGATTTCTGAGGCCGACCGCGCGTTATTCTATGAGCCACAGCCCGATCCGAGATTTGACATCCCGCCTGGGGATGAGCAGTGATGAGAGAGGATGCTCAGTGTTGAGCTTGGACAGTGTTTCTTTTTGAAAAATTCTTTGTTTCTTTTTAGTTAAAACTTTCTAAGTTGTTGTCTGGGTTAGCTTAGAAAATTAGGATGGTTAGGGTAGTAACCTGAACAAATTACAACCATCCTAATTTTGCAGTCTTCAACTCTTTCTGTTACAACCAAAATTATTACAAGCCTATAAAGACCTTTTTGATTTTAAAAATATTGTGCATTATTCTCTTGTGATTACTTGTTTATTTAAGTTTTATTTATGTATGAATTGCATCTCTGCATATATAAACTTTGTTATTTCATCTCTCTTTGGTCGTTAATTAGAGCTTAATGTATAAGTTTTATACTTGTATATTTCCATTTGGGAACTCTGGGTTACTAACCTTTTCAGAGTGAACATCTTTTGCGAGTGACCATCAGTGAGGATTTTGAAGTTGAAACTAATTATGGGTTAATTCTCGTACTCTTATTACAGTATTTTGATTTTACCAAGTTCATCCTCACTACACATTGAATACTTGCTAATTTCCTGTTAAAGATAGCATTTCTTGTATTATAAATGTTCAATTATGAATAGTGATATATCTGTGGATAAAACTCCTACTGTGTACATAGTATATTGTTAAAATTCTTTCTAAAACAATTCTTTTATTCATTCATGTTTGTGAGTATCATTTCTGCAAACTCTCACGAGACTACACTCGTCCACGAAGGGTAACTTAGTGGTTTAAAAGGCTTGTTGCATACTCTAAATGCAATCGCGTTTCCCTGCGAAAGTGGCTTTTCAAATTCTAGTTTAAAGGTTTAGCTTTTCGTTAAGAGACTAGCAAAACCTAAGTTGGGGAGTGTGATTGTACCACAATCATACTATTCAACTATGGTATTACTAAGTTCTCTTATATATATATTTGTTTAATAAATAGCGTTTTGTATGAATATCTGCACAATTGGGTTTAAATCTCTATTTTAAGAAATCTGTGCAGATTATATAAAGTTAAAGTCGTCACCGATGAAGCCGTGAAGAGCATCTCGAATCGAAAGAGCATTCAGAAGAATCCGTAGCAGCCGGGGAAAATACGAAAGAGCAGACAAGGAAATTCTGCATAAAAAGTCAACATTTGACCTTGACTATCGATAGCCAAGATTCGCTATCGATAGTGCTTCTATCGATAGCGAACCTTCGTTATCGATAGACATAGGCGACTGCGGGCATAATAGATATTTTTAGATATTTTGAGGGCCCTTTGGTCTTTTTCCTTTTCCTTCTATATATAGAAGTGTAACGACGACTTAAAGAGGGTTCATGACTTAAGCTCTGAATCATTACTCTGCTATTTTAATTCAAGTTACAGTTTATTTTCGCATTTTATTCGGTAGTTTCAGTTTTCAGCAATTTCCAATTCTGCCATTTTTCTTTCAACGCCTGGCTCAATTCTCACTTGAGGATTGTTCTATCCGATTAAGTCTTTACTTTCAGTAATTTACTTTTCTGTTATTTTCATTTTTATGCATGGCTCAGTTCTCACTTGAGAACTGTTCTTTACTTTTTCTGTCTTTTTCTTTATTTACTTAAGTCTTTTCTTTATTTACTTCAGTCACTTTTCTTTATTTATTTTCGCCATTTTCTTTATTTATTTCTGCCATTTTCCTTATTTATTCAGTCATTTAATTACCGCTATTATTTTCTTTTTCCATCCCGTGAACCCTTAAAGCTTGTCCTGGATAAAGGATATTCTCCTCCAGTGATGTGTAGCTAATACTCCAAGCTTGGGTGAGGATGAAGTTGGATTCATTATACAATCCTATTTTATAAACATCCCTCTATTTGTATTATGTGATTGCATAGTTGTGAAGGTTTTACCGCACACTATTGCCAAATATAATATCATATAATTGTACATCTGTGATTGCAATTATATAATTATGCAATGGTTCTTATTGGTATGAATACAAACCAGCATGCTTTATTCCTCATTTAAGGTGGATAGCGATATTCCATTCTTTTCCAGGATAAACTTGCCGGTCCTGTATTCATAATCTTTTTGGGACTTCCTTCTTGTAGTTGGAAGAACCACCATACATAATTACTATAGTGAGGATTTTATAAACATAAATTGTTAATTGATATTCAATGGGCTTCTCACCCAAGTTCCGCTCATTCCACCAACTTAACTGCATTTTTTACTAAGCTTTATTTAATTACTGAGTTTCGCTTCGACCCAATCGGAGCATTTACCACCAACCAATTTAATTGACAATATTCTTTCCACTTGAATTGAGTCTAAAAAGTCTTTTAGTATAAACCTGCATTTCCCAGTGGTTCGACACCCGTGCTCACTAGTCACAATCGAATTGAGATTAATTGTCACGCAGTTTTATAAATTATTAATCTTGATCGTTGACGAGGAATAATCTCCCTCGTCGATTGAGTCGATCAAATTTTGGCGCCGTTGCCGGGGATCTACGGTTTATTTAAAAAGAATTTTTGGGATTTAATTTAAGTAGTAAATATTAATACTGTTCATATTACTATATATAAATTCATTTATACTGTTAATATCAATATATTATAATTATTTATTATTCATTTTTCTTCTTTCTCTAACTACAGGTGGCTGAAATCAGGAATTGGGAGCTTCACTCCCGCGCGCTTAAAATAACAAATTAAAAGCTAAATATTAACTGCTCACAATTTGTTTATTGAAATTCCGTGATTTTCTGTGGAGACCTATTTTATGCGGGGTAGAAGGTCGTTGTCATTTAACGTAATCCCTTTAGACTCTGAAATTGAAAGAACTCTGAGAGCTGTTAAGGCTTCTCAAAGTTAGTCCAGTGAGTCAGTACCTTTGCATCAATTAGAAATGGCTGAATCATCTGCACACACTGCCATGTTACCAGCGGATAATATTCAATCACCACCAGGTCTTAAAACTCTGAGGGATCACTTTATGCCCAATAGTTTTAATCCACCCTCCTGTATCCAAATACCGCACATAGAGAATCTCATCTATGAGATTAAGCATGCTACCATTCAGATGCTTCCTACGTTCTATGGGTTAGATAGAGAGAACCCATACGACCATTTGCAGGAATTCTTAGGGATTTGTTCTACTATCAGAATTCAGGGGTTCCATCCAGAATCCCTGAAATTGTTCTTATTCCCGTTTTCTTTGAAAGATAAGGCCAAACACTGGCTTTGTACTCTCCAAACCCCTGTCCCTATCACTACTTGGGAACAGCTTCAAAAGTTATTCCTGTCTAGATTTTACTCTGTCGGTAAAACCCACCAGATGCGACGAGGTATAACAAACTTCGTCCAACATGAACAGGAATCTTTTCATGAAGCTTGGGAAAGAATGAAAGAACTTCTGAGGTTATGCCCCCATCACGATGTACCCAAGTGGCAAATCATTGAGTCTTTTGTTAGAGGTTTAACTGAGGGTGACACGCAGACTGTGAAATCTGCCTGTGGGGGAGCTATTTTAAGTAAAGGTGAGGATGAAATGTGGGCTTTATTTGAAGCGTTGAGTGAGGATTCGTTCCACATGGCCTCAATGTCTTTAGGTAACCGTGACGATGCGTTAGTGAAGAAACCGCCTCCCAAAAAGGGCGGTATTTATGATGTAGACACCCAAGTTTTGGCAAATAAACAAGTTGAGGCTCTGTCTCAAAAGCTTGACCAATTAATCGCGGCACAAGGGCAATCTTCTAAAGCCCATGTGAAACCTGTCAACTTGGTGTGCAATATTTGCACTGACCCAGCGCACGAGACCCCATATTGTCCTATGGCAGGCCAGTACCCTGAGTTTGTCCAAGAGCAGGTTAATGCTGCTCAAGGATATGCACCACCTAGGAATGACCCATATTCCAAAACTTACAATCCTGGGTGGAAGACTCACCCCAATTTCCAGTGGTCTAGCCAGCCTAGAGGTTCCAATCCTAGTCAACCAGCAAGACCCACATATAGCAGTAACCCTGCTATCAGTCAACCCTATAGACCACAATTGATGCAATCCCAGTACCCCAGTTATGGTGCTCCTCAAGCACCTGCCCCCCAGTATCAGAGTCAAGCTGTGACTCAACCACCACCACAACCTCATAGAACGCCTGGTTTTGAGGAACAAGTCTTAGCTACCCTGAAAAGCCTAGAGGCTTCAGCACAACTCACTCATTCCCATTCCCAATCTATTTCAAAGTTAGAAACCCAAATGGGTCAACTAGCGGCTTCATTTAGTCGCAGAGAGGAAGGGAAATTTCCGAGTCAGGCTGTTGCCAATCCCAAGGGAGCTTTTGTAGCTGAGAGTTCTACTTCTCAGAACCCACATTGTAATGAGGAAGTTAAGGCTGTTTCAGTCTTGCGTAGTGGGAAGGTGGTAGATAATAGAGTGGGAGAGAAAGAGAAAGAGATAGAGAGGGAGAAAGAGAGAGAGAAAGAGCGAGAGAAAGAGAGTGAAAGAGAGAAAGAACCTGCATTAGAAAAAGAGTCTGAAGCTTCGAGGGATAACTTTCCCGCCGCTTTAGACAATCCATTGGCATCGTATGTGCCAAAGGCCCCATTTCCATCCGCGCTGATTGCGCCTGAGAGGAGAGCGAAGAAAGGGGCCAGCATGTCGGATATGTTAGAGGTGTTTAAAAGCGTCCATATTAATTTACCTCTGCTAGATGCCATAAAACAGATTCCTTCTTATGCCAAATTTTTGAAGGAAATGTGCACACAGCAACGCAAGGAGCGCGTGCATTTATCTAAAACCATAGCTCCCGTTGACATTGCTAGTGCTGTGTGTCAATTCCAAGCCCCAATTAAGAGAAAAGATCCTGGAACGCCAACTATACCTTGCTTCTTAGGAAGCCATTTCATTGATTGAGCGTTAGTCGATTTTGGCGCAAGTGTGAATATTCTTCCATATTCAATTTACGCCAAAATGGAGCTTGGAACACTCCAAACCACACCTACTATTCTTCAATTTGCAGATAGGTCCACAAAGGTACCTAGAGGTATACTGCAGGATGTTTTGGTTAAGATAGATTCGTTTGTCTTTCCTGCAGATTTTATCGTCCTAGATATGGAGCCTGTTGATATTACTAGGCCCCAAATCCCAGTTATAATAGGACGACCTCTTCTGGCAACTGCTAATGCAGTCCTTCATTGTAGGACTGGCATAATGAAGGTGTCTTTTGGTAACATGAAAACCAGGCTGCAGGTTTATAGTGCAGCTAATCAACATTGAGGACAATGTTGATACACCCTTGTTCATACACCCTCGTCTAGTTGTAACATTCTGTCCAACATTGAGGACAATGTTTACTTCAAGTTGGGGAGGGTTTGTATATTCAATCTTGCACATGCATTTTTATATGATTAATTTATTTATTGGTTCATTTAATTTGTATATACATAATAATTCATTATTTATCATTCTTGTGTACATGTTAACCCAGTGTGATTTATATAAAGATTATTTGTATAGAATTTGATAAATAAACATGTATTACAATGTGAGTTTATTCTTTCATTTATATCATTTCTAGTTGTCTATTTTCTATACATTAAATGATAACTTTACTGTGATTAGCTTGAATTCAATCTTGCACATGCACGAACTTGGTTTAATCTTTATACTTGGCAATGTGAGTATTTGATAAAAACCTGTTATAAAGTGGAGACTTATGACAATTAAAGCAAATTTTGAACCATTCGATCTTTTGTGGGACTCAAATATTCATCCTACCAATCTGTGGTATATTGCTTTCCTGTTATATTATGCATAAATGTTCAAATCATGCGTATGTTAGAATGTAAATATCTTGTTAATCAATTGAGAATATTGTGCACATTTTTGAAAAATGATTTAAGGCCATTTTCTTCGAGTTTTTGAGCCGTGTTTATTTTGTTAGAGTTTAGGACTCCCGTATTATCCTATTTTTGAGCCTAAAAGTTTCCAATTTTTTCGATAACTTAGCAGCCATGGGTATTGAGGTGTCTCTTTTACAAGTTATTTGGTATATAGTGTCAGTTATGGTGTACTATGGTCAAAATTAAAGCCAATTTTGAAAAAGTCAACATTTGACCAGGTCTATCGATAGAGGTTAATGCGCTATCGATAGACATATTTAAATTTCAAAAAAATAAAAAGCTGCGGACAGAGAGCATTCTCTATCGATAGCGAGATGCCGCTATCGATAGAGATCGCGAAGCATCACCTTTTAAGCCTTCTTCTCTCGCGCGAAACCGCCATTCCACCACCTTTTCGTCTGAAATTCTCCATAACCACCGTGACCATCCACCTTCCACTGCATTTTCCGACCACCCCAGGCCTCCATTTCGCGCGAACTTGATTTCTTTGCGATCCTCGCAGCATTCTGAGCATTTCTGACCGATCAGAATTTGTTTTTATTCCCCTGCATTTGGACGTCATTTATCACCTTGCGCTCTCTAGCGTGGATAGTTAGTCCGGCATCCTCTTCATTCCTTACACTGCGTAAGTGCCCATTCCTTTTCTAAAAATTTTGAACTTTTTCTTAAAATGGCTTAGTTTTGTTCATATGTCATAGCATGCTATTGTTTACGTAAGAATTGCATGTAAAAAGTTAGAATAGCATGTTGGGTGGTTGAGTTAGATAATAAATAAAACTAGTCCTTGTATGCCTGTTACACTGCTTTGTGACATGGAGTTGTGGAGTTGTGAATGTTTGGAGCTGTGATAATGCCTGGATGTTAGGCTATGCATGGGCATGCATGGGCATGCATGCATCGATGCATGTGATTAAAAGAGTTATTAAATATAGCCTGGATGATAGGCTAGTCCTGAAGTTTGAAATAGGGTGTAAAAAAATTATCATATGGGTTAAATAAGCTGGCTGTGTTGTGTGTTGATTATTATTGAAAAAAATATATATTCGTGTATCTCTGAAAAAAATTCTACTGCTGACTATGTTCCTATCTGCTGCCGTGTGGTTATAAAAAATTTTTACAGAGCTATGGTACGCCAAAAGACCACCGGCAGGAAGGGCGTAGCCTTTCAGGAGCCGGCACAGCCGAGACCGAGGAGGTCTACAGATACCAGTCGGGGCAAGGCCCAGCGCACACAGCCAGATTCGTCAGATGATTCTGAGTCTGAGTGGCAGCCTGCACCAGTTCAGAGACCATCTGCCAGAGGTCATTCGTCTGCCCAGCAGCCAGAGAGTGCACCTCCTTCCAGTTCCCAGTTTGTGGAGGAGGATTATATTTTCGAGGATCCTGATGTTGGCGAGACTGGCGAGCCTCGCATGACTCGCGAGTTCGAGGGCTACGCAGACACTGAGACTGGGTCGAGGAGACTACCGACTCGTCGAGCTGCGAGGCCATGGCCTGTGATTCTGTCGGCGAAGAACTTTAACGTCGAGAGATATGTGGATCCGAAGGCCTTCAGATACGAGGGCTTGCTCATAGAGACCCTCCAGGACAGACACCTCAGCACCTGGCTGAGGAAGGGAGGCGGATATATGGCCAGTGTGGTGCGACAGTTCTATACCACAGCACACATGGCAGAGGATCAGCCCGAGACACTCCAGGCCGAGGTTGGAGGCCGCACTGTCAGATTCACTCCAGACGACATCGCTACCTATCTGGGGTGCGAGCGTCCACTTGAGACAGCGGTGGAGGGCAGTTATCTACAGCTGACAGAGAGTCAGTGTGCAGACATGGTATGTGTTGAGCGGGATCTGTTCGATGGCATGCACTTCACGACCGGGAACATGCACCCCTCATATGCAGCTATGAACAAGCTGCTTTACTGCAACCTGAGGGCGAGAGGCACTGATTCTCAGATACCGGTTGAGTCTGTGAGGCTGCTGCTGGAGTTCTTGAGCGACCACTCGATGGATATCGCCGCCCTGATTTTCAGCGAGATCCGTACATTCATTGCTACACAGCCGCGGAACAACATGCCGTACCCCCAGATGATTACAGCGTTTGCACTGGGTGCGGGTGTTGTGTCTGACGATCCGTTGAGATGGGGTGAGGGTCCTATTACCCCCACTACTATAGCCAGGAGTATGGCAGCTCGGCCGAAGAGGCCACGTACTGAGACCGCTGGTCCATCAGCGCCTGCTCCTGCACCTGCACCTGCACCAGCCCCAGCTCCGACTCCTGCTGCTCCTTCCATGCCCGATATGTCATCTGCCAGTTCTCAGGGTCTGTTCCATCAGGTCCTAGAGGGATTGAGATCCATGATGCATGTTCAGCAGAGGCAGTCAGCTCAGCTTGACAGACAGACCGCTCAGCTCGACCGACAGGCTGTTATGATGGAGAGGCACTCTGCACAGCTCCGGGTGATGTGGGGTCGTATGGACGGCGAGCCGATTTCTGAGGCCGACCGCGCGTTATTCTATGAGCCACAGCCCGATCCGAGATTTGACATCCCGCCTGGGGATGAGCAGTGATGAGAGAGGATGCTCAGTGTTGAGCTTGGACAGTGTTTCTTTTTGAAAAATTCTTTGTTTCTTTTTAGTTAAAACTTTCTAAGTTGTTGTCTGGGTTAGCTTAGAAAATTAGGATGGTTAGGGTAGTAACCTGAACAAATTACAACCATCCTAATTTTGCAGTCTTCAACTCTTTCTGTTACAACCAAAATTATTACAAGCCTATAAAGACCTTTTTGATTTTAAAAATATTGTGCATTATTCTCTTGTGATTACTTGTTTATTTAAGTTTTATTTATGTATGAATTGCATCTCTGCATATATAAACTTTGTTATTTCATCTCTCTTTGGTCGTTAATTAGAGCTTAATGTATAAGTTTTATACTTGTATATTTCCATTTGGGAACTCTGGGTTACTAACCTTTTCAGAGTGAACATCTTTTGCGAGTGACCATCAGTGAGGATTTTGAAGTTGAAACTAATTATGGGTTAATTCTCGTACTCTTATTACAGTATTTTGATTTTACCAAGTTCATCCTCACTACACATTGAATACTTGCTAATTTCCTGTTAAAGATAGCATTTCTTGTATTATAAATGTTCAATTATGAATAGTGATATATCTGTGGATAAAACTCCTACTGTGTACATAGTATATTGTTAAAATTCTTTCTAAAACAATTCTTTTATTCATTCATGTTTGTGAGTATCATTTCTGCAAACTCTCACGAGACTACACTCGTCCACGAAGGGTAACTTAGTGGTTTAAAAGGCTTGTTGCATACTCTAAATGCAATCGCGTTTCCCTGCGAAAGTGGCTTTTCAAATTCTAGTTTAAAGGTTTAGCTTTTCGTTAAGAGACTAGCAAAACCTAAGTTGGGGAGTGTGATTGTACCACAATCATACTATTCAACTATGGTATTACTAAGTTCTCTTATATATATATTTGTTTAATAAATAGCGTTTTGTATGAATATCTGCACAATTGGGTTTAAATCTCTATTTTAAGAAATCTGTGCAGATTATATAAAGTTAAAGTCGTCACCGATGAAGCCGTGAAGAGCATCTCGAATCGAAAGAGCATTCAGAAGAATCCGTAGCAGCCGGGGAAAATACGAAAGAGCAGACAAGGAAATTCTGCATAAAAAGTCAACATTTGACCTTGACTATCGATAGCCAAGATTCGCTATCGATAGTGCTTCTATCGATAGCGAACCTTCGTTATCGATAGACATAGGCGACTGCGGGCATAATAGATATTTTTAGATATTTTGAGGGCCCTTTGGTCTTTTTCCTTTTCCTTCTATATATAGAAGTGTAACGACGACTTAAAGAGGGTTCATGACTTAAGCTCTGAATCATTACTCTGCTATTTTAATTCAAGTTACAGTTTATTTTCGCATTTTATTCGGTAGTTTCAGTTTTCAGCAATTTCCAATTCTGCCATTTTTCTTTCAACGCCTGGCTCAATTCTCACTTGAGGATTGTTCTATCCGATTAAGTCTTTACTTTCAGTAATTTACTTTTCTGTTATTTTCATTTTTATGCATGGCTCAGTTCTCACTTGAGAACTGTTCTTTACTTTTTCTGTCTTTTTCTTTATTTACTTAAGTCTTTTCTTTATTTACTTCAGTCACTTTTCTTTATTTATTTTCGCCATTTTCTTTATTTATTTCTGCCATTTTCCTTATTTATTCAGTCATTTAATTACCGCTATTATTTTCTTTTTCCATCCCGTGAACCCTTAAAGCTTGTCCTGGATAAAGGATATTCTCC
>JAESVK010058458.1:13498-25394 GCA_017140935.1 Hamamelis virginiana | reverse complement strand
GTTGATCGTTTACCAAATTATTGCCCTCACAAGAAAAAACCTCTTTTATCCGATCATTGGGCTTTTGGTATTAAAGATGTCGGACAATGTTTTGATAGCGGTGCAAATGAATTTCGTTCTACTCTTTGCAAATTTGCTGTCAAGCTTGGGTTTGACTATGAATTTGTGAAAAACGAGCCTAGGAGGATCACTGTTGAATGTGCTCTACGTGAGGAAAGAAACTGCAAACGGCGCATTCATTGCTCCGGTGAAGAAGGGGACAAGATTATCCAAATCAAGACGATGAACAAAGTTCATACATGTGGAACGTATATTCTTACCAACAAGAATAGGAGAGTTTCCGCTGACCTTGTGTGTGAGTGCATTATTGATATAGTTCGAGTCACTCCTGACATAAGTCCAACTACTGTTTTGAAGTACTTGAGATCGGACTATGGGATTGATGCTACATATCGTGTAGCTTGGTCTGGTCTTGAAAAGGCTAAATGTGTTTTATTTGGGGACGAGTCAACTTCATTCAACGAGTTACGGTGGTACATTGACGAAGCATCTCGAAAGAATGTGGGAAGTTTCTTTAAACTTGAGTTGGATGAAAATGAAACACGTTTTAAGAGATTATTTTTTACCTTCTATGCATGTATATATGGTTTTAACAATTGTAGGCCAATGTTGTTCATCGATGGTACATTTTTGAAAGGAAAATACAAAGGCATGGTATTGTCCGCAACTGCCAAGGACGGGAATAATGGTATTTATATATATTTTTTAAATTTTTAATTACTATGTAGACTTTGTTATTGATAATTTTCCGCATGTATATTTGTCTCAGTTGCAATATATACTAAATATTTGATAATAATCATTAAATTTGAGATACAAGTATTTTTACATTTTATTTAAATAAATCTTTTTTTTCATTTGCAGGTATATTTCCTTTGGCATTTGCAGTTGTTGATGCTGAAAATGACGATAATTGGTCTTGGTTTATTGAAAACCTTCGAAGAATCATAGATGACGAACGGGTGTACACCATTGTTTCTGATAGGCATGGAGGTTTGGTTGAAGCCGTCCCTAGAATGTGGCCTGACTGTCACCATGCATTTTGTATTGTTCACTTGAAGAACAATTTAAGAGACAAACTAAGAAAGATTAAGGGTGAATCAAAGGAAGCAATCGTATCCAAATTTGGAGATTGTGCATATGCGCCAACAGTTGATTCGTTTAATCAACATATGGAAACTTTGAAGGCATACCGTTGCAAAGAAAAAATTAATCCTTTCTTGAATAATTTGCAGAACCCTAAGCACTGGTCCAATGCCTTTTTTGAAGGTCAACGATATAGGGAGATGACTTCCAATGCTGCTGAATCGTTCAATGCGTTCATAGGGGAAGCGAGGGACAAGCCTGTGATGAAGCTAGTTGATACAATTCGTTCAAAAATAATGGTGAAATTAGCGGATTCTAGAAAACAGTCATTGAGTTGGAATTCTGTTGTATGTCCAATTATTGTGGAGAAATTGCAAAAAAATCTTGAGGAAGGTAGGACATGGGAAGTTAAAGTTGCAAATCTTGATGTTTATGAGGTGTGCTCATTTCCATCAGTCATGGTTGATATAGGGAGGCGTACTTGTTCTTGCTACCAATGGCAATTGAATGGTATTCCTTGTTCACATGCAGCCGTTGCCATTCAGAAAAGTGGAAAAAGCTTGGATGATTTAGTAGATCATTTTTTTTACGTTTCCACATATCGTGAGGTTTATGCGGAGACAATTTACCCCGTGCCTTCCATTGGTCAACTATATTGGTCGTGCAATGAAGAATTTATACGTCCGCCCAACAGTAAAACACAGCCTGGTAGGCCAAAGAAGAGGAGGTTTCGTTCCAGAGGCGAGAATGTCAGAAATATTACATGCGGGAGATGTGACAAACCAGGAAACCACAACAGGAAAACTTGTAGGGCGCCTTTGTTTGATCAATGAATTTTGAGCAATTTATGTTTGAATTTTTAATGTTATTTGCCAATAAATAATTTTATTTTTTTAACATTATTTGCATTTTGTCTTGCATATATATCCATGTATTTTATTTTTGGGTTTTGGCCTCAAAAGTTACATTATATTAGTCCTGTATACATTCAATTATGGTTGATGATAGGTTTTCATTAAATTTGTGGTTTGGTTTTAAAACATTTTATTTTAAGTTGGTTTTATTTAGCCGTTAACTATTACATATTATGGGTTTTTAAGATACTTTATCATTTTTTTACGAATTAAACATGTATTTTCATGTCAATTGAAACCTGATTTTTACGATTATTCTATTAGATGGTTAGGGTTGATTAGTAAGGTAGGGTCAAGTGATTTTTTTGCTTATTTGGCATTTGATGAGGCTCGTGTACTTTCTAATTGTCTTATTTAGTGGTTGGGTTAAAATGTTAGTTTGGTTTACTGCAATTTTGGTTTAAACAGTTTTGTTGGAAAATAACATGAATTTATGTGTTCATGTATACATGGTGCATTGACCAAAGCATTGATTCGGCAGTATTCAATATACTGCACAAATTCATTAGAGGAGAAGAACATGAATATATTGATCATTTTTTAAGATTTTTTGATCATTGATCACCTAATTAGAAAACAGGGACTCGGTTACAAAAAACAGAGACCTATACCAACTTTTCTATAAATGCTTTTTTAAAACATGGACTGCTTATTAAATGTATACATTAATAAGGGTTTCAATCATAACTATAGAAAATGCCTATTTAACCCATATGGTTAATATCACAAAATACCAAATTTTCATATCTACATTTAACACCAACCAACTAAATCACAAAAAAAAAAAAATTGTTAAAATAGTCAAATATTATTTTTTCAGTCAATTTATATTAAGAAAAAAACTTAAAATTCATCCAAATCATTGAGTTAAGCAAAATCATCATTTGTAGATCTATGTTCTGTCCTCTTGAGCTTGTGTGCTGGCCAAGATCTCAATGGATCTTCAACAAATGTACTTATCATTTCAGCACGAAACTTGCGAACTTCTGTAATTGAGAACTTATCAGGTAGTATGGTTCGTGTAGTTGGTTCCGGCATATTTGTTGAATTAGCATTGAACACAACTCCTCTCTCTTCCCCATGTCCATGTTCACTTAAATACTTCATATACATGCACACGAACACTCCACAGTCCAACCTAAACAAATTTATGAAAAGCATAATAAGTCAGTAATACATCATAAAATATATTGAAATATGATGAATTTATGTATACATATATGCATCACAACTGTATACCTGAAAATGTTGAAATATATATACATATATGAAGCTAATTAAAAAAAGAAAAAGGCATTTATGAATTTTTCATGTATACATTCGTAGACTACAAGTGTAAAACAAAAAATATACTTACGATCCAAATATTTGTTGCGGGTTTTTAAATTCATTAAAAATTGGCAAAAACTCCTTTGTTCCATCTAGCTCTTCAGAATCATGACAATTGTAGAAGTCTTCAACATAAAATTTCTGTACAGTGAAAATAAAAAATTTATAAATCATACATGACACTTATTTTTTTTTAATAAAAATTTTGGAAATGTATACACAGTAATGTAATTATTCTTACCACAGTCCCACAATTCTCAAAGTAAGTGTCCCTTGTTCCAGTTGTTCTTGGCAACAAAGAATTGTAATGATACCATTCTCCATTGGTTTTATCAAAGAGTAAAAGTGTCCAATGGAAGTTATTGTGGTTCAAAGGGAAAAACAATAAGTCGAACCCCTTCGCTGCTCTTTCCAAATGTCTGTTTACTGCATGTTCTTCCCTATCCTTATTCTTCATATCAAACATATCCTATTCACAAATATATCATATTAGATTTCTATGAATGAATATAAATAAATCAGAAAAATAAAGTATACATTACTAAAGAGAAGCAAGGGAAAAAATAAGATTTATTCAACAGGTTTCCTTGCTGATTATCCAAATTTGTTTGCTTGTCAAACAACAGTCTTGCGTATGCATCAATTACCTTCAAAAATTCAACAACATTTCAGTTAATATGAAAAGTTGTCATATATGGTTTCGTTCTCATAAAAATGCTTTAAGTTACAACTTCATAACTTACAAAGTTTGATAATTCACTCTCTCGCAATTGGAAATTGATATCCTCTAATGAAATGATCACTTCATTGGATCCTGCTGACCAGACTGTGGACCTGTTTGGACGCAATAATAAAGCACAATTAATTATGTAAGCATCTAAACTCCTAATTCAATAAATTTTCAAAATATGATTGTTAAATAACTTACATCAACCCTCCTTCTTTATATATATTCTTAAGCTTGTCCCGTACTCCTTGGTTCAACAACTTTGCAATTGCGGTTGTAAGCACAAACGGAACTGTTTTTTTTTTCTTTAATTTTTCCATGGACATCATCTTCAGATTCATCTATGTCAATTGGTTCTGGTTGTTTTTCTATAACTGCGAGCTCTTTCCCTGATTGAGGACTTTGCTTCCTCTTATGTTGTTTTCCTCTATTTTTTTCATATGTAAAATCCTTCAACTCCACATTTTTACGCTCTTTTTGCTTTATTCTTTTAACAAGGGATGAAGGTGTCACTGTCTTCGCTTCTTTCTTCTTAACTTCATTACTTGACACCTTTTGTTTCTTGGTCATACTTTCATTGACATTGTCCAAATCTTCAATCTCTGAAGGAGTTTCTGGTTGATAGAAATAATAACATGCATAAACATTCATGTATACATGGAATTCAAGGCAGTCAAGGATTTATGTAATTTCAGGACTCAATCCAAATAGAATGTTTATATGTATGTAATAAACATAAATTTCGCAATTTAACCATCACATAACCTCATCTTACAGTCCTCTATAAAAAAGTTTACTTACCCTAACCATGTGCTCATTAATATAGATATACGGATCAAAATAACCATAAGTATGTAAAATTTTACTTAAGCTAATATCATTTTACAGTCCTCTATAGTATAAATATCCCATAACCCTTTTATCCTCAATTCAAATCACAAACAAACCTTTTTCCTTAAATCTTATATCAAGTATAAAATTGTTAGAATATTTATACTATAGTATACATAACCATTACACAACCAATATTTTAACATTTCTACATGTTTAAGATACATTAATTATTACTTAAATATGCATTGTTCACAGACACATTCCAGCATGTATACATGTTAAAATATACTTTATAATAATTGTATACCACCTACCACAACCTCCATAACCACACCCACCACCACAACCACTACCACTATAACCATGTAAAAGCACCACCCACCACAACCATCACCACTACATCACCCCTTCTTTTGTTTCTTTTTCATACTTTCAATGACATTGTCCAAATTTCCAAACTGTGAAGGAATTTCTGTTTCATATAAGTAATAACGTGCATAAGCATTCATGTATACATGTTATACAAGGCATTATATGAAATATGAAAACTCAAGGCTCAATCCTAATAGGATGTTTATATGTATACATTAAACATAAATATCCCAAATTAACCAACACATAACCTCATATTACAGTCCTCTATCAAAAAGTTTGATTACCCTAACCATTAGATATGTAAGGGTAAAAAAAAAAATTCACTTCAGCTATTATTAATCTTTCAAATTACATCCCCTAACCCTTCTATCCTTTATACAAATCTCAAACAACCCAAATTTCTCAAACCTAATTTCAAGTATTGAAGGGTGAAAATTTTCATGCAAAAGTATTCATTACCATCACACAACCAATTTTCATTAATGTATACATGTCTTCATAATTAAATGTATACAAGTTTACTCATTTGTCAGTTATGCATAGTTCAGGTAAATTTTATAAGACCAAAGTTCTCTATCACCAAAAATCATCTTAAATAGGTATACATATCAAAAAATATTAAGACAAATATGAATTAATGTTCCTTTATGAAATGTAAGATAAATATAATGATCAACAAACTAAATTGTAGATCATACATTACCTTGAGGTTTTTCCAGCTTTTTTGTCAGATCAGAAATTATATCTCTTTGATCATCAATCATCTTATCTCTCAACAACAACAAAGCTTTAAAATCATCAATGCTTTCCATATGTTCCTTTCTCATTAACTTGATTTTCAACTCCAATTCATCTATTTTCTTATCTCTGATGTCACATGCAATCTGTGTGACATTATGAACTTCCATTTCCAATATTTTTTCATCATTTTTTCTCAGTTCATCAGTTAGAGTTCTGATTGTTGCTATCTGCGCTTCTTTCTCCCTCCTCAATCCATCAATAACTTCTTCCAAACTACTAATTTTTCTCTTCATTTCCTCATATCCTGTTTTTGTGTTGCATTTATCTTGGTAGTCTTCATCCACTGTGCCCTTGAATGAAACTAATGCCGAACATGATATTGGCTCAATATCAAAGTCGCTTTCTATCTCCTCCTTTATTTCTTTATCTTCTTGACCTTCATCTTCTTCAACCTTTTAAAGTTTCAAACATGAAAAAAATCAGTCATATTTAAAAGTATACATGTTTACATACATGTATACTAAACATTAACCCAATCTATTTTGAAATAAATAATGCAGATTTTATACCATCAACAAACCGCGCTCGCCAACTTCCAGTGCAGCCATAGATGCATGCACCATTCGTAAATCCCATTTAACGATCAGAATATCATTTTGATTAAATTCTTGTCTTGGATCAACGATATTTAAGTGCTCACATACCCAATACTGCACAAAAAAAAAAAACATAAAAATTTAAGTAGACAACTTGTATGTATTTGAACACTAATCTATACAGAGAAAAAAAGATTCATTTATTTCACATTATCACTCACCAGAATAGAGATTGCACAGCCAATTACTTTCTCTGGTGTGTTCACATTTTCAGAAATTGAGTCCATAAGAAAACCATGGATCCTTGCACTCCATGAGTATTCCTTAATTTGACTAAGATCTTCCACATAATTCAGCATATCCCAACCAATGTTAGGTGCTGTGTTGGTGAAGAACAAAGAAATCAAAGTGTGCAACACTAGAAGCCTTGCAAAATCTTCCCTGTCTGTTTTTTTTTTTCCAGCAGCTGCAAGCAATGCTTCTGATCTAACTTTGGATGCTACAATCCTGTCAACATCCGCAAGTCGTCTCGCCACAAATGGAGAATCAGGTTTTCTGGATGATGATTTCTTAATCGGATGATTTCCACAGTTAATTCCAAAAATATTTGAGAAGTCTCTCTCCTCAAATTTATGCTCCGTATTCGCCAATATGAATACGCCTTTAAGTGGATCATACGTGTTTAGAATCTTGAATATGTCGCAGTCGTGCTTTGTGCACATCTGAGTATTCAACTTTCCGTTTAAAATTGCGCTATAAAGATTCCAAAAAGGTGTTTTCTTCAACACCTCCCTATGCTGCACACTCAGAACTGCCTCATTCAGCAACGAAACTGTTGCATGAAGGTTCGATCTGTAGTTGTACGTAGTTTTTGAACCTGTGTATACATTTAAAAAAATTATATTAGCTCTACTACATAACATCAACGTTATTCATGTATAAGAAGCTATCCTTTACATTTCATTTCATGAAATTTGACCCAATCACTCCATAAGAAAAATAACATGCATAGTTGGTTTATAAAATTGTATAAACCTAATATCGAGTATACAATGTAACCATGTATACACAGTCTATAATCAAAATATAATAAACTAAATACCTTAAATTTTAACAAATTACACATTTTCGATTCCTATTAACATATATACACAAGTCGACATGGTTATCCAGAAACTAAAAGCAAAATATAAAAAAGTTGCTTTATTTGATAATAATCCATAAATTGTATTTTCTCCAAATGTATACATGTAATAATTAGTATACATTTATACAAGCTAAACTAATATTACAAATAAAACATACCTTTTAATTATAAAAAAAAAAAAACTTGTATACATTTATAAACTTTTATAAAAATTGAAAACTCAACAAAAAATTTTGATAAATACGAATGTATACATTACAAAATGTATACAATAACAAAAATAATATTCCGAAAAAAAAAATATCTTTTAATTTAAATAAAATCAAATTTTGTATACATCTTACTCTATTTTTATACATCTTGTTTTGGGCAATCAAAACAAAAAAACCAATATTTGTATACATTTTACAAATATTATGATACTTTGTGATGTAAAAATCATTACTCACAAAAAAACCCTAAATCATATAAAATAAGGAAATATTGAATTTCAAAATCAAATCTTCCAAACCCTAAAAACATAAAGATTAGTTCTTTACACAATGACGGATCATCAAAACATTAAAAACAGGGTAAAATGGAAAACCTAACAAAAAATATTGTAGCTGCTAATGTATACATGTGCGCGCTGATGAAACCGACAAAAAACAACATAAAAACCCATTTTTTCACCTCAAAAACAATCAATGGAATGCACAATACCAAAAAAAATAGAAAGGAAATCAAAAAAATCGGTGAAAAACTCAAATACTTACTTGTTTTGGCCGATTCTATGTTCTTTCCCTTCAAAACCACTTTTGATGTTCTTCTCATGGCCGATTTTTTCTTCATCGTCATCCTGGAAAACAATCGAACAGAGCTCTGACGGAAATAATCACCGACCCAGTTTCGGATTTGATTATGCTATTCTCCAGATTTTTAGCTTCGTGTAGTGATGGAGTTCGAATGTATACGATTTTCGGTTTCCTATATTCGCGCAGGCAGAATAGGAAACTCCAAAACAAAGATCTTGTGGGGTAAGCTGATTAAGACGTGGAAGAGGTTATTTTGGTCTTTTAATATATCATAAAACCGGTTTATATCAGCTTAGTTTTTTGAGGGGCCTGATGGTATTGGGGTATGATAGGGAGGGTCTTTTAGTATAAAACCCAACAACTTATCCGGCAAAATTCCAGAATACTTGGAGAACTTTCCCTTCTTGCAGAATTTAAACATTTCTTTTAATGATTTTGAGGGTGAGGTGCCAATAGAAGGAGTCTTCAAGAATGCAAGTGCAATTTCAATTGATGGAAACGAGAAACTCTGTGGTGGCATAACAGAATTAAATTTATCGACTTGTTCCATCAAACGGTCAAAGCGAAATTGGTCGTTTGCACTGAAATTGATAATTCCGATAGTCTGTGGGATTCTACTACTAACTTTGATATTGTCTTTGATAATTCCTTATTGGTTTAGAAAGAAAATAAAGGAGCCTTCTTCGGAATCTTCATTGTTAGCTTCACTTTTGCAAGTGTCTTATGAAAATCTCTTAAAAGCAACCAGCGGATCGATTCTCTGCAGACAATTTGATTGGTATGGGTGGTTTTGGTTCTGTGTATAAGGGAATTCTTCAGCCTGATGGAACGGCTGTAGCTGTGAAGGTACTTAACCTTCAACATCGAGGAGCTTCCAAGAGTTTCATGGGCGAGTGCAACGCCGTGCGAAATATCAGGCATCGGAATCTTGTCAAGATCTTAACCGCTTGTGCAAGTATTGATTTTCAGGGTAATCATTTCAAAGGCTCTGGTTTATGAGTTCATGGTTAATGGAAGCTTAGAGGAGTGGCTGCATCCAACTACTAGAATATTAGATGAGGGTTGTGAGGCACCGGGGAATCTAAATCTGATTCAAAGACTAAATATTGCGATTGATGTTGCTAGTGCTCTGGATTATCTTCATAAACTGGGTAACTGGGTTCCAATGCTGGCATAAACTGGGTCGCAAGAGATAAAGGGAAACATTGCTTAATTTTCAAATTTAGAATCTGAGTTGCATGTTTTGCAAGGCTCCCAAGAGACAGAATGGACATGAAAGATGTCACCTGCACCTGCAGGGACTTGAATTTGATTAATAGATGTTTTAGTGTTGATTTTGTCTGTAACTTGTGTGTTTTGGTTGCATATAACCAGGGCTGGCCCTTCATATTTGCAACCTCAAACAAAAGTTTGAGGCCTCCATTTAAGAAGGGTCCAAAATTTTGTTTGAGGCTTGAGGCCCTATACTCAAGTAACTCAAGTCTGAAGCAGTCTAGGCAAATGCAAAAAAAAAAAATTCAAACTAACTACTCAACCCCGAAGCATCCCCCCAGCCCATTCCATCAGATATATCAAATCTCTCTCTCTCTCTCTCTCAATCTATCTAGTCCTAGGGCAAAATCACCCCTTAGAATTCAGCAATTGAAGCATCAGGCAGACCACCTCCGCTCCTCCTCACTCAATGGTAAAAATCATGAAGCTCGAATAATTTGTGCAGGAAGAAAGGTGGATTCAAGTGCCGAGTGGAGATGGAGACTTCGTGAAGAAAGAGAGGCCCTTTTCTCTATTTTTATATATTATATTCCATAAGGTACTAATGTTTTTCTCCATTTTTACAAAGAACAATTTTTGAAAATGAGACCTGCCAATTAAACAGACCCTTTTTAATGCTTATCTGAGTTCTGTTGTTAGTTGTTAATTTGTTATTAGCTAAATTACTTTGACTATTTTATTTTTTCTTCTTTGGTGATATAGTTGGACTATTTTGAAGTTTGAATACCCAATTTTTTTTGTAATTTAAGCCACTCTCAGCTCCTTACCAATTTTGTCTAGCTAGAAACATTCATGAATGGTGGTTTATTGGTTTAGAAAAGTTAGTTATTAACAAAATGGACAATTCTATATTTATACTCCTCCTTCCTTTTCGCTCTCCCTCTATGTGACTTTATTTGTGATTAACTTGCAGGAAGTTCCTGAAAATAGGCGTATTTCCTGGCAGTAAAATTTTGATAATTTAAAATTTCTTAGAGATGAACAAGTGGTCTGCAAAACCATTAGCTAGTTGGACAGTCCAATTGGTTCAATTGATATTTGTTTGATATATGTGTATTAGTGAATGGTGATAGGAGGTTCTGGATGAGTCAAATGAAAACTCTTTTGTGAATTGCTTGTTGTAGTATGGATGTAGGTTTTAGCCTAAGAGAAACTAAAGTATGCAATTTTTTTTTATATGTCAAAATGTAGAAGGGCCTCATTCTAGAAACTTTCTTAGGGCCACCCAAACCCCAGGTCCGGCCCTGCATATAACTATCATTTCCATTCAATAAACAAGAGAAAAAGGTATAAAGATGATGAAGCTATCAATTGATTCAATTCTATACACACCAAAAATGAAAATGAAAATGAAAAATGCTACGAGGAATGAACTCACCAGACGCAATGCGCTGATCTACTTTTAAATTTTAATCGCTGTGCAGCTTCAAAGAATCGCTATTTCCAATCACTTAGATGTCATTCTCTTGTGACCCAAATGGGAAAATTAAGTCTTCCTTCAATCTTCTCCACGAAGCTATATCTCTTTCAAAACCTTTCGTAAACAGCAGATATGCAATGCAAAATATCGGCGATGACGCTTGTTCACTTGCATAGGTAGATAGCATTATAAAATAAGAGCGCGCAATGCCGCGGATGGAGGGAAATCCAATAGAGAGGTGCCGCGCCCTTTTTCTTTTCTTTTCTTATTTTCTTATTAGTTGAGATTAGGCCATGTCCAATGCTTATTATACTTTTACTTAAATTGAGTAAATATTTAAATGTAAAGCTTGATTTGATTTAGAGCTCTCCAATCTTTTATTCAATTATAAACTCAAGCATAAATTTGAGTGAAAAGCTTGATTTGAATTAGCTCTTCGTTGTAATTTTAACCAATATAAATTTGGTTTGTATAAACTGTTACTAATATTTTCAACTATTTGTGTACTTTCAAAAGAGTTATATTTGAATTAAAAAAAAAAAAAAAAAAAAAAAAAAAAAAAAAAAAAAAAAATTAAAAAAAAAAAAAAAAAAAATTTGTG
>JAESVK010058458.1:0-13398 GCA_017140935.1 Hamamelis virginiana | reverse complement strand
AAAAAAAAAAAAAAAAAAAAAAAAAAAAAAAAAAAAACAGATTGAAATAAAAAATAATAAAGAGTTGGGACTGATGATGTCGAAAAGTGGTTAGGTAGAATATACTCTGATCAGGGATCGGAATGACGTGTTTCTGGGATCTTGCACCGGTGTGGTGCTCCACCTGTAAAGCTCCGACGTTCAAGTCAGTACTTAGAGAAAAACAGAGAGAATGTTTTTCAGGTGGGGTAGGTTTTGTTTTGTGCGTACCTCGTATCAGATGTGACCCTTACAAGCCCTATCTGGGCCCCACAAGCACCTTTGCTTGGACTGCACTCAAGGGATAAGGCCTCTTCCCCCAATAAAGCTCTGTCAGACAAGCTTTACTGGGAAGACCAAGCCTTAAGGCTAGGGGACAAAGGTGACTTACTTACTGGCCAAGCAATCTCAGCCTATTTAAGGAGGTTTCCTCCACAATAACAAGGTACGCTCCCTCACGCCAATCCCTCTCTCATTCATATGTTATCATACCTTATACTAACTTTGGCATCGAAGTGTTCTCAGGAGCTCAGCTCTCCCCATCAACTCCGCACGGAACGTAGTTCCGCATTCAACTCCCCAACTCAGAATCCAGCTCTACAACCACAGGTCCGACAAATTCAGCCACATAGATGAAGGAATAGAGGAATGGAACACACCAAATACCATTTATAAGAGTGGTGCTAGCTTACAGAATGTCTAGTTCACCACAATTATCCTTAGTTTTATCAGGTTTTGCAGCATCCTTATCACTCCCCCTCAAGCTGGAGGGAGGAGGTAGCATTCCAAGATTGCCTCTTAAGGAAGTGAATGTTTAGTAGGGCCTTGGTAAAAATATTAGCAACTTGATTGGAAAAAGGGACATAACAAGTAATAAGAGAACCCATGGCACATTTTCCTGAAGAAAATGATATCTAACTCAACGTGCTTAGTGCGAGCATGAAAAAACTAGATTAACAGTCATGTGAAGAGCACTAACGTTGTCACGAAACAAAGTCGGAGGCGTAGGTAATGAAATGCCAATGTCATGAAGAAGGTAGGAAATCCATGTCTCCTCCGTTGTAGTAGATGCTAAGGAACGATATTCAGTTTCTACACTTGAAAAACAGACTGTTGCCTGCCTGTTTCTTAAAGGACCAAGATATACAATTTGCTCCCAAGTATACACAATATCTTGATGTAGAACGTCTAGTGTCAAGGCATCCTACCCAATCAACATAAAAAAAAGGCATAAAGAGATGGAGGTGAGCGAGAAATAAGGGGTATGTTGGAATTTTGAACCAATTTTAGTTCAAATTAATTGTGGGACCTACTTATTTTTATAAGTGGGACTACATAGGAATGAAATCTACTTATGGAGTAGATGAATACAATCTATTAGCTTGTCCAAAATTCTTCAATTGTGAATGAGAAATTGAAGGTTAAAATAGCTTCATGAAACATTTGGTGTTTGAGGCTTTGAGCTAATCCCACATTGGAAAAAATAGAAAGAATGTAATGGTTTATAACCTCTTACCTTGGGCTTTGGGTTTGGGCCCCAAGGGGTACCCAAGTTTTGTGAGGAGGGAGGACCTAGATGAAGTGGGCCATGGTCTATGAACCACGCGAGCACCGCCATCCCAGATTGGGTCATTAGATATGCTCATCAGAGGGGACGCCTTCTGCCAATAGTCGCGACTCTTGCAAATAACTACCACCCACCGGTGTCTATAGATACTACATTCATACCCATTTTTCTAAACACCGAAAATCATTTAAGCATTCTGCATATAAGAGAGAGAGAGTCATTGTTTGGATTCGCATGACTTGCAGTTTGAAGTGCTGCTACTGCAAGTGACCGACCATTGTATCCTGGGAGACAATCGCTAATCAACTCTGAGCACCGTAGGAGGGCGAATTCTGTGTTAAGGATATATTGTCAAACAATAGCCTTGGTCAACGATTTCTACTTACATTCTGCAAACTAGTTTATTCTTTTTTAATCATGTAATTTCAGTTTATTTTATTCGTTTTTCAATTCTAGAATTTATTTCATAGTTGTTTATTACAGGATTTTTTAATACACAGAAAAGTTCATCCTTATTTACTAACAGTGTACACCAAAATCTAGAGTCCCTTAAAGATAGTGTAAAATTCACTTCATAGCTTACAAATGTGGAAGAGCTGGTTGATGCATAAATTGACAAACCATGTTAACAACATGTTGCAAATCAGGATGAGTTAAAGTGAGGTATTGCAAAGCTCCCACAATGCTGCAATAATTCGTAGCATCCACTAAAGGGCCAACCAATTGGTAAAGATTATGCTTCTGAACAAGAGGGGTGACAATGGGTTTGCAGCCTGTCATGGAAGCCTTAGAGAGGATATCCCGAGCATATTTAGATTGGGAAAGAAATATTCCATCAGAGAGAAATAATGCACCTTAATGCCAAGGAAATAGTGTAAGGGGCTGAAGTCTTTCATAGAAAATTCGAAGCTGAGTTTGAAGATGAGGCCATACAAGAGAGAATCCTTGTTGCTAGTAACAATTATATCATCCACATAAACTAAAAGAAGTATAATATCATAGCTACACCGAAAAATAAATAAAGATGAATCGACCTTACTACAAACGAACCCAAGACGTAGTAAATTTCCTAAAGCGATCAAACCATGCCCAAGGCGCCTGTTTGAGTTCATAAATAGAACGATGGAGGCGACAAACATGATTGGGAAAAAATGAATCCACAAAGCCTTTTGGTTGCTCCATGTATACAAGCTCTTGGAGATACCCATGCAAAAAAGCATTCTTGACATCAAGTTGTCGGATTAGCTGCCCTTAAGTAATTGCCAAAGAAAGAATTAACCGAATGATTGTAGGCTAGATAATGGAACTAAATGTCTCAGAAAAATCAATGCCGGTAAGTTGATTGCAGCCCTTAGCAACAAGTTCTTAAAGCGCTCAATGGAGCCATCTTACTTGAGTTTAGTGTTGAACACCCACCTAGATCCCAATCGGGTTGCTGATCCCAAGTGTGATTGTTATACAAAGCAAGAATTTCATCTTTTATAGCACCATTTTTATCCAATAACTTTTTCCAAAAATCAATTGGATCGCTGTGATTTTTGGCGAGTATGAAATTCATAAGTATATTTAATCCAACGATTAGTTTTTTAAAATTAATTCTGCATTTTCTCCTACAGACTACTGAGGTCACCTTACTCATAGACAACATAGTTGTTTAAGGTGCAACTTATAACAACATCATTTATGTCATCCTGAAAAGAGAGAGGACTTGAATAATTAAATAGAAAAAAATAAAAAAGAAAGAAAAAGAGAGCTTGCCATCTCAACACAATAAGGGGGGCTTGACTTATTATATAGTACTCCCTCCGTCCCATAAAAATAGGTCTCTTCCAAAAAAACACGCAAATTAAGAAAACTCATTGATGCATTGATTTGAGATCCATTTTACCTTTTATTTCCAAAAGTATCCTTTTTCTACAGTTGTATTTAGTGTCAAGTCAAGGCATTCTTGGAATAATAAAGGGTAATATGGGAAAGTTAAAAGAAATATAATTTTTGACTTTTCAAAATGGACTATCATTTTAGGACAATCAAAAAATGAAAGAATGGTTAGATCTTTGTAGGACGGAGGGAGTAATAGTTAAGAATGGTTAGAAATATTAGTGAGATCATTTAGATGGGAGAAAATCGAATCACCGGTATTATTAAAAAATAAAATGATTAAAAATGTTAAACGGATTGGAAAAAATCAAGTAGATTGTACTATTAAAAAAATTAAAATATCAAATTGAAAAGAAAGCCAAGTGAGATCAAATTTTTAAATAAGAAATAAAAAATAATCAAGATGATAGAGAATATGTTTGCTGAATAAAAATAATTAAAATGAGATGGACAAAAAAAGTTAGAAGGTCATTAATAATTTAAATTCTACGTTATATATAAGAAGATATATAAAATGTAATCTATGAATAGTATTAAATTATAAGAGTATAATAGTAAATTTATATAACCGGGGTGAGGATGGATAAACCCCGCGGAGTTGGGATAAATAAGCGGGGCAAGCATTGTAAACTCGTCCCTGCTCCCAAAATCTAGTGGGACAAATTTTTTTATACCCATCCCTACCCCCACACCGAAAAGATTTAAAAAAAATAAAAATAAAAAAAATAAAAACCCGCCCCTATAGGGGCAAGTCCTTGGTGGAGACGGGGCAAATTGCCATCCCTAGATGAAGAGGGTTATGCCTTTTGTTGCTTAGCTCTAGGGTGGGTAGCTTGTAGGTCTGGTGTGTGAGATCACTTATTTTTTTGCATTTGTGTTTGGGGTTAATGGTGCTCGGTATGAAGGGTTGTCGGCCAAATGTGTCTGGTTATGTTTTGCAGTTGGCTAGGCTCTGTTTTGCTATTAATTTTAGTCAGATTTGCTCTCTTTAATTGTTGGGTCGGTATGATTTTATGCTTTGTGTATGGTTCGATCTGCAGCAAATTGGTCAATGCATTTGGTATCTAATGGGGTGTCTTTGCTGCAGCTTGTAATGGTGTGTTCTTCTGAGGTGGGTGTATTTGTTGGGCTTGTCTAGTTGACCTTTGTAATCTAGGGGTGTAATTAGTATTTTTTTAATTTTCAATAAAATGAGTTTCTTTTGCCGATTTTAAAAAAAAAAAAAAAAAAAAGCCTCACAAGATTCAAGAAACAAATCTATAATTAGGAAGGCCAGAAATATCACACTGTAATAAAATTCAAGAAAATTTCAGGACTCAATAAAATTCAAGAAAATTTTGGGACTCCCTGGCCTAAAGACATGCAATATAGCTTTAAGTAGAGTTGTAAGGCAACTCAAGCCACATGCACGGGGCTTAGTTCGAGATTGATTTGAATAAATTTACTGAGTCTAACTCAATACTATTTTATTTGAAAAATTCATTAATACTTTAAGTATTAATAAAAGACTTATTAGTTTGATAAACGAGTCAAACTCGAATATTATTTTGAACTCAATAAAAGACTTATTAGTTTGCTTTGAATGTTTTAGTTATGCTAGTGCATTGTTTGAGATGGCAAAATATTTAATCTTAACTCAAAATCAATTTAATGTCATTTTTATGTAGTTAATTTAGATATCTCAAACTTTTTTAATGACAAATATTTTTTAACAGCCTTAAAATTTCATCTTAATTATATTGCTTATATTATTTTTTATTTTTTGAAAATAGTTTTTTTCCTTGAAGAAGTTACATGTGCAATGCACGTGGTGCATTTATAGTACTCTATATAAAAGTATGAATTCTGGAAAAAATTTTGATTGACCAAAATATCCCTATATAATTATAAAAGTACATAAATAGTCATCGTCTCTTAAATTTCTACCCATCAAAATAAATAGGCTTTCTAGTTGAATTAAAATTACTATCTCAAGTTTTTAAACATATATAGCCTCATTAAATTTCATCAACCACAATAAAAGTCTTCTAATATAAAATTCTTATAAATAGAGTAAATATATTCTTAATTAAATTAAATTTCTTTCAAATGCTAATTCATTTATAGATAAAACATGATTTTTTTAACAATTGCTTACCAAAAAATACTGATAAATTACTCTCTATTTCTTATTTCTAATACAAAAAGAAATATAATTTTGCTAATATTTTTAGTATTTATTTTTTAAAACTTATAATTTGAAAATGTTATCGTTTAGTAAGTTCGTATGTTTTGATTTAATGTCATTTTTATACAGTTTAGATTTCTTAAATTTTTTTTAATTACTTTAATGACGTTAAATATTTCATGACGTTACTTAATTATATTGCTCACATTATATTTGATTTTTTGAAATTATTTTTTTTATTGCAAAAATTTTTCACGTGATATATATATATATATATATTTGCCAACAAGGGAATTTATAAAATTCATATTGGAAGTTATAATTATTAATTAACTAATAAGATCTAGCTAGCTGTTTCCTTGGAACAAAATTCCTACACTTGGACGTACGGATATCTGTGCAGGCATTTTTGGCCTTTCTACCAGTGGTTCAATGAGCAGCAATTTGCACTTCAAAAATAATTTTAGTTAGTTTCGGACTAGTGCCCTTTTAGGCTGAATGGAACCAAAATGAAGTCCAGTTGGGGAGTAATTAGAAAATATGTTAGAAATTAACAAATCCATTTACTCTGCTATGAGTTAACCATCGCCACAAATGAATATGATTGATCATCTCGTTCATTATTTTACATAGAACAACATTAGCCAAAAATGAATATATTTTCATAGGTTTCAGTCAGATATATGGGTTAAATGATAAAAATTAAAATGACAAGTCCTTACATTTATTTAGGAAAAATAAATAAGACACCATTTTATTTGTATTTTTTTGATATGGAAAAATAATTTTGTAATAAATTCTCTAGCAATTAAGTAGGTAGGTTATAAATTAAAAGAAAACTACTATATATGGTAATAAATTCTCTAGCAATTTGTACCGTTTACTATACCAAATTATGCTAAAAAACTTAAATTTTTAATCAGTAAATATTGGAGTGGTGGATGAATTAAATTTGATGCATTTAATTTTGTAACAACCAAAACAAGAATGTGTTTATCTAGCATTTTACCTTTCCTCATCTCTCTCATTTTCTCTCGTCACCTTCTATCTCCATCTCTATCCTTCACTCCATTAGTTTTAAACATATTAAAAGATTTATGCAAGACATAAGGTGGTGCTAAAAATTGGCCAGCAAATCCATTTCATCTCATGTATTTTTTAAAATATATTATGAATCATTAGTTATTGAAGTATAGTATGAATCTATTATAATAGTAGTGTGCATATTATTTTATGTTGTGGTTCTATTTACTATAAAATGTTACCAATTTTATTATGAAATTAATATGACCAATTTGACTATAAGATGTGACCTATTTATCATGAAATGTGACCAAAGTTACTATGAAATGTGACCAATATAATTTTACTATGAAATGTGACCTACTTATCATGCAATGTGAACAAATTTACTAAGCATGCAATTCGACTAATTTTACCATGCAATGTGACTAATTTTACCATGAAATAAATGTACGATGGAATGTGATCTACTTACCATGCAACGTGAACAAATTTACTAGGCAATGCGACTAAATTTACTGTAAAATGTGACCTACTTACAATGAAATGTGACCAAATGTACTATGGAATGCAACCTACTTACCATGCAATGTGACCAAATTTACTAGGCAATGTGACCAAATTTACTATGAAATGTGACCTACTTACCAAATTTACCAGGCAATTTGACTAATACTATGAAATGTGACCTACTTACCATGAAATGTGACCTACTTACCATGCAATGTGACCAAATTTACTAGGCAATGTGACCAATTTTACTATAAAATGTGACCTACTTACCATGAAATATGACCAAATTTACTATAAAATTTACAAGAAAGATGTTCTATCATATTTGTGCCGAAATAAGGCGCGAAACTCTTTTTTTTTATTTTTATTAAAACAGGATGATGGTGGAGATTGTCGTTCCTACAAATTTATATAATATCGTATATAGTTCACCGTGATCCGATATCAACATCTCAAAATACAAACTGTGAAAAAATTTGACCCTTGAAAACTGACACAATTTTTCTCAGTGACATATATTAGAAACCGATCACTAGAGAAATTATTCGGTGCCCCTGTTATATATGAACTCTTAGACGCATAACATCCATTATGTGCCTGTTAAGTGATAGTTCTATGTATTTGAAAGGTTAAATGTATCCAATACATCAAATAATTTTTCCGATTGTTGGATCACTATCATTTTTAGCATGCGTGACATACATGTGCATATAGTATCTGTTAGGTTTTATTTTCATGTGTTGGCTAATTTCGGTTTCCAAAACACAAGTAGAGTTGTATTAGTTTAGGTCTTTTGGTTAATTCATAAGCCATCTAGCATTGAAGAGATTAGGATCAAGTTTACTTAAAGAATATTTGAAGATCGAGATCGAAACTTGCTTGATACATTATTAATTAAAATCTTGTGATTCCTTTATCGGAAGGTAAGTGGACTTAGCACCTAAGTTTTCATGGACTTTAAGTAATTTTAGAATGACTTTAACCCAAGTTTCTATATGAATTTAGGTTGTTTAACATGTCCAAAATTCATAGGAATAGTCCACAAGTGAAAATTGGTCAAATAGAGTTGAAAATATTTTTTTTGAAAAATCCTGAAAATCATGTCAAATTGGATCGATCCTGGTTTTTTAATAGGATCAATCCAAGGTGCAGAAAGGTCTGGATCGATCCAACTTATTTTGCATGATTGATCCAACTCGTGGACAGCTCGGAAAAACTCTATTTTTGTAGATTTTTTATTGGTTTTGACCTATACCATCTTCAACATAACTAGGGAACTTTATTAGGGTTATAAATATGTTGTTTTAGCCTATTTTACATGAGTGGATAATTATTGATTTATCTTTAACCTAGACTTGAAAAATCCCAGCCTCCATAGCATGCAACACCTTCTCCATGGTGTTTATTAGCTTCTAGTTACATGTTTTTAAGATGCCTGGTTCCAACATTCAAGATGTTTCAACAGTTTGAAAGGGAAAAAAAAAAGCCTCCAATAGATTGGTGGACCGTGGGTTGCACTATCTAAATAAAAAATAAAAAAATAAAAAAAAAAATCTTCTCCATTTGTTAATATTATTTGTAATTTGTTAACCTAGTAAAAGAGAAAATAGGTGTACAATTCGAGCCCAATGTTATAGAGATCAAACCTTTGCTTTCGAGCATTTTTGAAAAATATGAAAGTAGAGGTTCTACCATTTTACCACATTATTTGATTTAAAAAATTTGATCTAAAATTGGTTTGTTTAACAATTTTTATTTATTTACTATTTTATGATTTTCTCATAATGCTCTTATCTAATATTAGAAGGGGAAAAAAAAGAAAAGAAAGAAAAAACAAACAAAATGTATGGAAATTTGAATTTTAAAGTTATAAAGCCATTCAAATTTCGTTTACATGTATACATGTATATCTGTAAAACGGAATATGGATTGATGACATTCATATATTCTGTTTTACAGATATACATGTATACCTGTAAAACAAAATTTGAATTTGGAAGTTTTAAATGCATATACCATGTCCGTTCTACAGATATACATGTATATATGTAGAATGAGATCAATTGAAAAACGAAAAATAAATCAAGTTTAGACATGGAATACACTTTTCAACAATGTTTGAAATCTAGCAAATGCCCAACTTCATCAACCAATAATCTTCACGACAAAAGAGATCAGTAGCAGCAAGTATATATATGGCTTTCGTTTTGATTTAGAAAACCCAAAACCAAACTATTGTTTAGATAATATGAACTCCATGAAATCTTTAATCTTAATTCAAATTCAAACAAACTTATCATATCCAAAACATTCAGCATAAATTTCAAATTAAAAACGTCCATAAATATTTAATTTTAAAACAGAAAATTTAATGAAATTAACAAGATAGCTTAAATATATTAAGGAATGAGGGTATAATAGACAATGTAATATCCTAGTTGACTTTATATTTGAGCTGTAGGGGGCTATTGGTATAGCATCTTATTGGTTAGACTCCCTCATAAATAAGAATAAGATCATATTTAGGGTCCTTTTTATCATTTTCCCTAATATTTAAGGAATGGTCTCAAACTTACCAAGAATCTTAATTTGCATGACATACATTTAGAGATAGGTTTTTTAGTCACTTTTCAATATATACTATATCAGTCTCAATCATGTAAGACTGTCCTTACATTTTTTTATCGTCAGTCGACTTTCACTGGGATAGGTATTTTGAAAAACCAACCGTTGGATTAGATAAACTTTATATATATGTCATGTCTGCCGAAAATCACAGTGATCTAACGGCCGGTTTTTAAAATATAGACATTTAAACAATTGTGATAGCATCCAATGGTAAAATACTGTCAGAGCATTTCACGAACTGTATTTATTGGCCGGCAAACCTAATACTTGAATTAATGCAAACATCTAAACAATTAGCAACCTAATGCTCCGTTTGGTAGGAGGGATGGAAAAATAGAAGGAAAGAAAGTAGGAGGGATGGGGCTTTCCTTCCTCAGGGGAGGGAAACCCTTTTTCCTTCCTATGTGTTTGGTATGATGGATGGAAAAGTGGTTTCCTTCCTTCCATGTGTTTGATAAATTGGAAGGAGGGAAAGGAAGTAAAGCACCTAAATTACAATTCTGCCCTCATATATTATTGTAATAGAGTTAACAATGTATATACTACTAAATGCTTAAAACCATTTCATTTCTTAATGGTGGAAATGAAAATAAAATTTTTATAGCTTTTATAAAAAATTTAAAAAAAAAATAATATTGAAATTTTATAATAAATAATTTATAAAATATAGGATGGTAATATTAATTCAAAATAACTTAATTTAGATATAAAAATAAAAATTTCAGCAAAAAGGTAATTAGGAGCTAAAAAATATAAGATGATCAACTACTTTTTATTTTTTATTTTATCCCCAAACACCATTATTCCAATTTAGGAAAAATAATCTAAAAATTAAAAATCATAAAATATAAATAAATTAAAAAAAAAAAAGCCAATTATACACCATGACTCACTCTATCAATTCCCAAACAAGTAAAAGGTGAAGCCCATCTCCAACTCCATCAGGCCATCTCTCTCTCTCTCTCCCCCGGTGAAAAAAGAAAACCCACCACTGTTTCCATAGTCAGGCCATCTCTCTCTCTTTCTCTCTCTTGAAAAAGGAAAACCCACCATTGTCCATATCTGCGCCATTTCTCTCTCTCTCTCTTCTACTGTATATAGCAGACCCTGTTTCATCTTATCCCAAATATCTCAAGTCCGGCGACCTCTCCAACAAATGAAAGCTGGCGAATAACTTTTTTTATTTGGGTATATATTTGGGTTTTTGATATATAGGTTAACAATTTGGCTCTTCAATTTGAGATTCGCCCAAGATTTTAGATTCATGGTGATTGTTGGAGTGCATGTGTTGCCGGAAATAGGACTCACACCGTCGGAGATGGCACCAGCATTTTGTTCAACGGCGTTGGTAGGAAAGACGATGAGTTGAGGGGCAATCATGGGTTTCAGCAAAAAATGGAGGATAAAATTGTATTTTCACCGAATCACAAAATGTCCCCTTTCCTTCCCTCGCCTCGTCCGCCCAAATTTGGGCGGATTCAATATGGCGGCATTTCCCCTCACTTTTCCCTCCATCTTTCCTTCCCTTTTTCCCTCCCTCCCATACCAAACATACCAAAGAACCCTCTTCCTTCCACTTTTCCTTCCTCCCCCTTCCCTCCTTCCACTCTTCCCTCAAAACAAACAGGCCATAAGCTAGTGGATGGACTTTAGTCAAATTCATAAGCAACTGTAAGCGATTCGATCAATCAAGTTAATTCTCGGATTGAGTAGTTCCCAAAATAGTAACCCCCGCTACAAAAAAGTCATCTTAATTTAAAATTCTGAAATATTAATTTAACTTACTCTTATATATACTAATGTCCATTCTAAGATTCTTAATTACCAACCTATAAAGTCTTGAGGAGGAGACAATTTTGAAATTGAACTTCTAAGTTTGAGGAAGTTTAGAATTTGAAAGTTTTACGAAATTGAACCTGATTAGTATTTTCCTTGAGGAATATTTCTCCTCCTAATTTTAAGTCCACTAGTGCCCGTTTAGTTCTACCTTACGATTGCATCAATATTTTTTCCCCTGTTTAGTTTATATTCCATTTTTTGTAATTTGAAATCCTTTTGAACAATCTTAAGATCTAGTTAAGGAAACTGAATCTTAATTTGCATGATATACATTTAGAGACACATTTGCTAGGCGTGGTCAATATATATATACTATATTTACTAGTATATTACAAATCCTAATTCATAGATTATCATAATAAACCTTTCAGGGATAGATTCTCAAAATAGCGTGGAACTCTCACATAATTAAAATACAAATAAATATGAAACAAGAATCATATTCTTTTTAATTTTTGACAAAAATTCTTAATCCTTTCTCACACTTTATTGTACAATAGTGGATGAACATTCTATGAAGAGGCTCCAGTGTGGTCCGAACATGAACTTACGGAAACTGAAACACCATCCATGGGCCCCATTAATTCAACATGTATTCATCCTCTTCAAAATTTTGTTGAGAGTTCAAAGGCATGAGAGAGCTTCTAATCGCTTCCAACTCCATTGTTACTTCTTTCATTGTTGGCCTATTTTTGCCGTTCATGTTCAAGCATCTTTTTGCAATGTTAGCAACTGCCTTGATCTCCTCTTTCCCACCCTCCTTCGTTACTCGAGCATCAAGAATATCAAATAGACAGTTCTCTTTCAATGACAAGATAAAATATGTTGCTAGGCTTTTATCTTCTTGTGATCTAATTGTAGAAATCGGCTTTTGTCCGGTTAGAAGCTCAGCAAGAACCACTCCAAAGCTATACACATCACTTTTTTCGGTAAATTGGCTTGAGTGGAAATACTCAGGATCCAAGTAGCCAAAGGTGCCGTGGACAAGAGTAGTCAAGTGAGTTTGTTCGATAGAGATGGATCTTGATGTCCCAAAATCAGACACTTTTGCTCTATATTTATCATCCAAAAGTATATTTGTAGACTTAATATCTCTATGATAAATAGGTATGGAAGACATTGAGTGTAGGTAGGCAACGGCTCCTGCAACCTCTGTAGCAATTTGCAAACGCATTTCCCATGAAAATGGAAACTTGTCATTTTGATCATGGATAAGCTCGAAAAGGTTTCCATTAGAGACAAACTCGTATACTAGTAGAGGAACATTCGTCTCCAAACAACACCCTAATAGGTTAACAACATTTCGATGATTGATTTGCGAAAGAATGACAACCTCATTAACGAATTGCTCTAACTGGCTTTCATCAACGAGTTTCGATTTTTTAACTGCAACGATTCTTCCATCAGTTAACATTCCTTTGTAAACTATTCCTTGTCCTCCCTGACCAAGAATTCGATTTTGGTTATAATTGTCGGTTGCTTTTTTTAACTCCTTAGAAGTGAAAATCTTGGTTTTCTCAATAGTGCCATCATTAGACGATATTTGTTGTTGTAACAATAGACCACCATTTTTTTCAAAGAGCTTTTTTTTTATCTTCCTCATTCTTGTTTTTACTTTATACAACCGAAAACCACCTAGGAGAAGAAGCAATGATCCTCCACTTATGCTGACACCTACAAAATCAAGGAACAACGAAAGAGTCATGTTATTTTGTCTAAAATATGTGAAGAAAGGTGCAAATTTAGATCATGAGACTAAATA
>JAESVK010058457.1:0-13323 GCA_017140935.1 Hamamelis virginiana | reverse complement strand
TTAGGTACACACCTTCTCATCAACTGATCAGGGCAGTGTTTAAAGAGATAGGGATCATCAAAAAAGTAATTTTTCACATCAACCAAAAATTTTCTCTTCTGTTGAGAAGTCCACCTGGATGGGATTTGTCCTGTCACGATATAATTCACAAAGTCAGCATACTAAGGACAACTAACTAGAGCAAACAGTTGCTCATCAGGGAATGTATCACCTATGGGTAGGCCCTCATAAGCTGTCTCTAAAACCAAACGAGAGAGGTGATCCGCCACCACATTCTCGACTCCCTTCTTGTCTTTTATGGTCAAATTAAACTCTTGACAAAGTAGGATCCACCTAATGAGACGGGGTTTTGTATCTTGCTTAGAGAGCAAGTACTTCAACGCCGCATGATCAGTGAAAATGACTATGGGAGACCCTACAATGTACGACCTGAACTTATCCAAGGCAAAGACTACAGCTAAGAACTCTTTCTCCGTAGTTGCGTAATTGGACTGGGCGGAATCTAGAGTCTTGCTGGCATAATAAATCACAAAAGGTTTCTTATCCTCTCTTTGCCCTAAGACAGCTCCTACGGCGTAATCACTAGCGTCACACATGATCTCAAAAGGAAGGTCCCATTTCGGAGGTCGCATGATAGGAGGTGCAATCAACATACTTTTTAATTTTTCAAAAGCCTCCTCACATGCCTGTGACCATTCAAAAACAACATCTTTGGCAAGTAAATTGCACAAGGGACGGGATATAGCACTAAAATTCCTTATGAACCTCCTATAGAAACCTGCATGACCTAGGAAGGACCGTATGTCTTTAACACATTTGGGAGTAGGTAAATTAGAGATCAACTCGGCTTTGGCCTTATCTACCTCTATGCCTTTCTTAGACACGATATGCCCCAACACAATCCCTTGTGTCACCATGAAGTGACATTTCTCCCAATTCAAGACTAGACTTTTCTCCTCACATCTCTCCAACACTTTCTCCAAATTTTCTAGACAACCCTCAAAAGAATCTCCAAAGACGGAGAAATCATCCATAAAAATCTCCATGATCTTCTCTACCATGTCACTAAAAATACCCATCATGCACCGTTGAAAAGTTCCCGGTGCATTACATAATCCAAAGGGCATTTTCCGAAAGGCAAAAGTGCCAAACGGACATGTGAAGGTGGTTTTCTCTTGGTCTTCTAAGGCTATTTCTATCTTATTGTACCCAGAGTACCCATCAAGAAAACAGTAAAACTCATGCCCTGCAACTCTCTCTAACATTTGGTCCACAAAAGGTAGGGGGAAATGGTCTTTCCTCGTGCCAGCATTCAATTTCCTATAATCTATGCACACCCTCCAACCTGTAGTGACTCTAGTAGGTATGAGTTCATTTTGTTCATTTGCCACCACAGTGACCCCGGACTTTTTTGTAACAACTTGGGTAGGGCTCACCCACTTGCTATCCGCAATAGGGTAAATGACACCTACATCTAGGAGTTTCAACACCTCTTTCTTGACAACTTCCTTCATGACAGGATTTAACCTACGTTGTGGTTGCCTAGATGGTTTGACATCCTCCTCCAAGTAGATTCTATGAGTGCAAATCAAGGGGCTAATCCCCTTAATGTCCGCAATGGTCCATCCTATGGCGGTTTGGTGGGCCTTCAGAATTTCTATGAGTCTCACTTCTTGATCATGATTTAGAGAAGATGAAATGATCACAGGGAAGGTCTCTTCACTTCCTAGGAAAGAGTATTTGAGATGTGAACGTAAAGGCTTCAATTCTAACTTAGGTGGCTTCTCTATTGATGGCAAAACTTTCTCCTCAATTGGAGGCAACTCCTCGAATCTAGGTGTCCACCCATTGGTTTCCATCACCTCACTATGCTCAAGGATGGAGTATAGGAACTCCATTTCAGGTGTGGCCACATCCTCAACAATCTTAGGGCTCACTAGACAAGACTCTAGAGGGTCATCACGTGAAAAATGATCAACATATTCCTGTACTACAGATTCTATCACATTCACCTCACAAATGTCTTCATCATCCCCTATTTCCTTGATAACATTGAAAATATTTAGGTTTACAGTCATGTTGCCAAAAGATAACGTCATCAACCCACCCCGACAATGTATAATGGCATTAGCAGTGGCCAAGAAAGGCCTGCCAAGAATCACTGGGAATTGGCTCCCTTGACTCACCACAGGTTGAGTATCTAGAACAACAAAGTCAACAGGGAAATAGAACTTATCCACTTGTACTAGAACATCCTTCACAATACCTCTAGGAATCTTCACACTACGGTCTGCTAGCTGAAGGGTAATGGTGGTAGGCTCTAACTCTCCTAGCCCTAGCTCAACATACACTGAGTATGGCAACAAGTTCACACTAGCTCCCAAATCCACTAAAGCACGTCCCAACTTGGAGTTACCTACCACTATGGAAATGGTTGGGCTTCCTGGGTCTTTGTATTTTGGGGGTAAGTTATTCCTAATAAGAGAGGTGGATTGTTCAGTCATGAATGCATCATTGTGGACACCTAACTTCCTCTTCACTGTACACAAATCTTTCAAAAATTTGGCATATGAGGGAATTTGTTTGATGGCATCCAACAAGGGAATGTTCACCTTAACCTGTTTGAAAAGCTCAAAAATTTCGGCATGATTGTTCAATTTCTTTGGAATTCTCAACCTATGGGGATATGGAGCGGGATGAGCATGTTTAGCTTTGTCTTTATCCACATCCACATCAACAACATCGGCTTTAGGGACATTAGGCTCATTAATCACATCCTCATCCCTTTTTGATTCATTTTGTAAATCTTTTGAGATCTCTTTTGGAAGATCTTTGGGATGGATGGTTTTGTCAACTATTTTCCCGCTCCTAAGAGTGGTGATGGCCTTGCATTGCTCAAAAGTCCCATCATTTTGACTTGAAGTCCCAACACTATTTTGACCTTGGGGGTTTTGAATTGGTTGAGAGGGAAATTTCCCTTTTTCTTGTTGAGAACTCCCCATAGAAGATGTCAATTTAGTGAGTTGAGACTTCACGTCACTAATAGCCGTTCGAAATTCATTGTTCATTGTTTGTTGGGATTGGACAAATTGGGCTACAATGTCCTCCAAATTTCTTTTGTGGGGTGGTTGGTAAGAGTGATGATTTTGATTTGCTTGAGAAAAAGGGGGAAAACCTTGATTAGGATTCGCAGAAAATCCTTGTGGCCCTTGATTTTGAAAAGTGGGGGCTTAATTTGCAAAACCTGGATTTGGATTTTGAAAATGATATCCTTGGTTTTGAAAAGTTGAGCTTTGCCCTTGAAAATTGGAACCTTGCCCTTGGTTAGAATAACCTTGATGGGCTTGAGCATTACCTTGATTTGATGCAGCATTCACCCCATCATTTTTCCAACTAAAGTTTGGATGCTTCCCCCACCCCGAATTATAAGTGTCAGAATATGGATTGAAAGGCTTCCTAGGGGGGTTCAAAGCATGGACTTGCTCTTGGACGACTCCTTTAATGGTAGGAAGGGTAGGACAATCTCTAGTGGAATGCACAGGATCCTCACAAATGAGGCATGGTTCCTCTACCCTAGGCACAACAGGTGTAGGAGGTACATTTGGCACCAGAGGCACCGCAGTAACCTCGTTGACTTTCTGCATTTCTAGGGCCTCTAACTTCCTAGTTAAACTCGCCACCTTAGCTTGAAGTTCATCATGTTCCTTAAGTTGGAACTTTCCACCACTACTTGGGTTGCTAGCTTTCTTTGCAACATCGGGAGTTGTGTTAACCTCCCAGTTGCGCGCACTCTCCGACAACCTATCAAAATATTGGATTGCGTCCTTGGGGGATTTCTCAAAAAGTTCCCCACCACTCATCATTTGAAGGAATTGCTTAGTTTCACGGGTCAAACCATGGTAGAAATACCCTACAAGTTGACCTACGTCTAGTCCATGATGGGGGATTACATTTATCAAATCCTTGTACCTTTCCCAAGCACCAGCGAATGCCTCATTAGGTTCCTCAGTGAAATTTTGGATCATGCGCATCAACATGTTGGTTCTAGCGGGTGGGAAGAATTTTTCCAAAAAAATCTTTTGTAGTTGTTCCCAAGTGCGGATGGAATTAGGAGTTAGAGTATGAAACCATATTTTTGCCTTGTCTTTTAGAGAAAATGGAAAAAGAGTAATGCAAATGATGTCAATAGGTGAGCCAGTTGACAAGAACGCACTACACACATCTGTAAAATCCCTCATAAAAGAATATGGCCTTTCAGAATCAAAGCCATGAAATTCAGGCAAAAGTCGAATCATTTCAGGTTTTAGTACAAAACGACTAGCCTCTTGAGATGGGATTATACATGATGGAGTAGTGGTTCTGTGAGGGTTGAAGATCTCCCTCAAAGTCCTTCCCAAATTTACCATAGGGATATCGGGTTGTCTATTCTGCTGCACATTTTGATTCACATTTTGTTGAAAATTTTGATTCATATTTCCCCCACCAGGTGCAGGGGTTGCAGGCGGAATGACATCATCCCTTCGCCCTTGAGGTTCATTTGGAAAGTCTTGATCATTTGCATTTCTTTGAAAATGTTGATTTTGGTTGTGCTCCATTGATGGAGAGGATGGTTGAGCCAAGTTAGGTCTCAAGTTTGGATTTTCGGGTTCTTGTTGTGGCCAATTTCTTACAAGTCGGTTTCCCTCTCCACGAGTCCAAACCGACATGCAACAATTGTACACAACAAATTTACACTACAAAGAATTTCTTTACACTATAAGTTAGGAAAAACTTACCGGATTCGCAATGCAATTGCGAATTACCACTAGCTCTTCCTTGGATCACTTCAAGATACGCGCCACTCCCCGGCAACGGCGCCAAAAATGCTTGTCAATTTCGGGTGTGCTCAATTACGTCCCAAGCGTAGGAACTCAATTATCGCCAAGCATAATAAAACTATGGGAATCCACAGGTCATTTCCACAAGGAGTGGGGACTACGAAGGATCCTTAGGCATTGAAACCCAACGAATGTGTACTTAAAGTAAATCATGGGGGTTTGTTGATTTGTTTGATTTGGTAACCGGTTGCAAAGGTAATAAACACAAGTAAAACAAATGGTAGGATTCTAGGGTTTCCGCTCATCCACAACTAGGTAACAAGCATCTTTCATTAGTGGTCTCATCTAGGATCCATTGAAGAATGGTCTTTGATGGATGATTTAACTTTGAAAGCTTTTAAACAAATATGAATATGATAATGATATCAAATGCTCACTTAAACAATACTACAAACACTTAGCATGCATTTAGGTTCAAGCACAATGTGTACCAAGGTTAACTTGTTCACACATTGTCAAGAAGATGCCATACTAAGCATTGAGAGAAGAGATGGTAAGTATTTAACATCATACTCTTTCCATTAAACACAAGGAGATGAGAGAGTGTTGTTACCTTTGTTGGTGATGAGTTTCCACCGTTTGAACCCTACCTTGGAGGTTTAGAGCTCCATTAAAGCCATGAACATGAAAGTAAATGCAAGAACAAGAGTAATAAATGCAAAATGAAAGAGAAATAACTTCTATTAAAGGATTAAAAGACAAAGAACAATGTTCAAACACTAAGAAACTAGTTTAAAGAACCAAAATAAGGATTACAACTGATGGTTAACAAGAACAAGAAGAAATCCTAAGCTAAACTATGTAGAAAACCCTAGAAATATGAAGAAACCCTAAACTAAACTACCCAAACCCTAACTATCAAGACTAAGGACTGCCTTTCAGCTGAGAAAGAGACTATAAATACCCTCCCACAACAGCTACACGAATGGGGGGTCAAAAGACGACCGTACCCTTACAAAAACAAGACATTTACAAACATAACTGGTGAAAATACGAGCTCCAGTACCGGTACTCAACATCCAGTACCGGTACTCAACCTATACTGTCTCAAAGCTGCACTTTAGTACCGGTACTCACTTAGCCAGTACCGGTACTCACTTACAAATTCTGCAGATTTTGCCCTCCTAAGGCACCAAACATCCCTAACATTGAACAAGGCCTCCAAAAACCATCCTCGCAACTTTTAAATGCTTCAAACAAGTTGACGGACTCTTCCCAAGGTTGAAATGAAGAACGAATCACGATTCGAATGTGCTTTGGCGAGTTTACTTCACAAAATGCCTCCGTTTGAAGATGAAAATGTGCATGGACACCTTCCTCAACACACGGCGACTCTCCAAGCGTCCCAAAACACTTCAAAAAGATGCGGATAACAACAAACGACCTACAAAAGCACAAAACACCAAAGAAAGTCAAATGCACTTATTCTACGCAAACTAAGGCCAATATGCACGCTAGAATGGTTAAAAGCAAGTAAAAATACCATACTTTATGTGTCAAACACACCCTCCAACCTGCATTTTGCTAGTCCTTAGTAAGATTTGAACTAAAAAGAACTAAAAAGATAAGAGAAATACACAAGTAAGCAGTTAAGCATTCAACAATTCCATGATAGGCGAATATGAACATATTACTAAAACTTAACGAACCATGCGAACCTTTAAACTTAATATGCACAAACTCATTCCTAGTGTGGTGATAATCCAACAAGAACTTCACTCAACCAACAACAACAACAATGAAAAGCACAATTATTGAAAATGAAACGGAATGAAGTTACCAAAAGGAAATAAAATTTCATTAACGAATGAAACATTTAACATAAACCAAGTACTTAAATATGCATAATATTCATAGGGGAACAACTAACAATTCAAAATCAAAAAGGACTTCTAAGCTTGTAGTGACCACGGGTTACACAAGGGCTTTCAAAAACAAAATGGGTGTTGGCGTGACATGGCTGGGGTCGCTACCCTATTGCCAACACCACCCTATGCTAACCCACGAACTCCAACTACTCCTCTCCAGACTCTTCTTCGTCACTAGAGAATGCATCCTCATCAACACAATCATCCAGCTCATCAGAATCCCCTTCCAAGTTAGGAAGGGGTGCCTCAGCGGCTGAAGGTTCTCCTCGCAGAACAAGAACCTCTCTCTTGAGCTTGGAAAGCCTGTGATCAATCTGTTTCTGCTTCCCTAAGATGCATTTGAACCACCCCTTTATCTTGCGCTCCATCCTCTTCAATGGAGATGTACTCTTCGGTTCAGGGGTCGATGATGTAGACGGTCCTGCTGTAGTTGGAGGAGACTGAGCTGAACGAGGCTTGACTGAAACAGCCCTGCTTTTGGCTTCGGTTATACTAGTGATGGGACCCAGACGAGGGGGGGCCAATTTCTCTCTGCTTGAGCCCTTTATGCCTGCTGCTTCCACCATGTGGGTAATGAGTGCTGGGTATGGCATGTGACTCTTCTCACTTGTGGATTTGATGAAGTCCCTCATGATACACCAAATCACAGCACCATAGTCAATGAGCTTCCCATTCATTACTTCGAACAAAAACTGGATTTCCTCTCGACTGGGAAACTTTTCCTTCCCCTTGGGCACAATCATGTTGTGAATAATCTTATTCATCAACGCATATTCGGCTTTTAGCTTCCCTGGCATGAACTTTTTTCTCATGAATCCTCCCATCGGTACTGGATTGGTGCACATGGTGTTGGCAAACAACTCTGCATGAAATTTAGTGATAGCACGGAATGGGTATGGTCTGTCAGAAGTCATAGGACGCGTATACCCCAAAGATATGGCAATGGTCTCGGGATCAATGGATAGGGGCTCGCCAAAAACCGTGGTGTTCAAAAGAAACTCTTTATTAGCATTTTCACTCAAGTTAGAGTAAAACTCTCTGACAACTGAAGGCCGGTACCCCTTTACATCCTTACATATAAACTGCAGATTCTGATTCTTGATGACTCCACGAATAGGATAATCAAAGATGAATGTCTCAATTTGCATGCCCCTTTCACAATGAAAACCCCTCTTTGCTATAGATTGGGTCCATTTCTCCCTTGAAGCCTGAAAAGAGTCATCCTCAAACATTGCTTCAATCTCGTCGTCATCATCACTTTCCTCATCACTCTCAGACGAAATATTCTTACGCTTCCCTTTCCCTTTCTTCACAGCCTGTGAGGAATCCGCTTTCCTTTTCTTTACGGCTCGCTCCGCAGAAGAGCTTGAAGCCTTACCCTTCTTAGGGTTTTTAGTTCTTGCCATAGAGACGGCAACCAAGGAAAGTAACGCCAACATCAACCATACGTACAACAGACAATCCCACATGCCCATTTCCACAAAAATTATGCTTCCCTTCCCCACATCCTTCAAAACCTTCCTCCCCATAACCTCCATGGCATTCAAACAATCCCACAAAGCAATGAAAATAACAACCCCGCACCACAAAGCAGTAGCCATCCAATCAAAACAAATAAATCGATATAAATTGCTCACAAAGCCAAGAGAGAACCACTTACCCCACGAAAAATGCCCAAATAAGCCAAATCCACTTGAGAAATCACAAAATCCAAGCTCAAGAGTGCAAGAATCCTCCTCGAACACAACCCTTCCGATGAAATGGTTAGAAAATGACTTGTGAGGGTTAGGAATGGTGGAAAGTGAGTGGTGAGATGATTTGGGATGGTTTGAGTGGAGAGAATGGTGAATTTAGGGTTTTGGGGGTTGAAACTTGTGAAAATGAGAGAGAAAGATGAGAATGATGGGTTGGGGTTGTTTGAATGGAGGGAAATGTGGCTAGGGTTAGGGTTTTGTAAAGGATTTTGATGAGGGAAAAGTGGGAGATTCGAATGGTGAGAGAAGAGAGAGGTTTGTAAATTGCGAAATAGGAGTTTTCTGCACTTAAAAAGGCTGAAATCGCACTTGAGTACTGGTACTCAAGTTTCAGTACCGGTACTGAAGGGTTACTGTCTCAGGCAAAGCTTTGAGTACCGGTACTCAACACCCAATACCGGTACTGATTATGCAGTTTTCACAAATTTCTCCACTTCAAGGCCAAACTTTGCATAATGCTTCATTTCCCAACCAAACCTACTAGCACGCACCCAAAATGCATACCAAAACTTGCTCGGCACCTTCATATTCACTTTGAAGCAAGCCTACTCAAAAAGGACCATGGATCATAAGGTTTTGAACAATTTGGCAACTTTTAAGCTCAATAAGGGTTCAAATGGTGACTCAACATGATTTTGAAGTTCAAATGAGCAATAATGGCCTAGAATCATCTTCCAAATATGTACGGGTGTTCCACAATGAATAAATTGCATGAAAATGACATGGTTATGTAAAAATGCACGCTAAGAGACCAAAACCAAGCGAAAATGAACTTGGGAAACAAAAATCAATGACTTGTGTGATTACAATACCAAATGTATTCAACATGCGCAGAAATGGTACAAGTCATGATTCAGAAGTAAGAATAGACAAAAATTGATGAAAAATAAACTCAAATGTGGTGAAGTGGTTCTGTTCAGTCTTGTTGGTGTGCATGTGCGATAGGAATGTACAATGTTCATACACAAGTTCAAAGAAAAGCACAGCTCAAAGTCCAAGTTCTATTTTCATGTAAGCCTAAAATCGAAAAATTTATGCAAAACACTTACTAGAACAACAGTAACTAACATGAACAACTAACGTATACTCCTCCAACAAAAAGAAGCTACCCTATGCATGTGCAAAAGTATGAGTATTTGTATGAACACCAGTATATACCCCCCCACCAACTGAAATGTGCATTGTCCTCAATGCATGAAAAGATACGCATTAAGGACCAAATTGAAGAGAGAGGGAACAAAAGTACCTGTGTCAAGGCTATGAACAAGCTAAAAAGCTGCACAAGGGTCAGAGTATCCACATTTCCAAAAAGAATGATTAACAACTAAAATTAGAAGCTATGTACAATGAGTAACATAGAAATTACTTAGGAGGAATGTCCTGGTAGACTGGGTCCACCAACTCCTCCATGCTTTCCTGACGGTCAAAGTTCTCAAGGAATGGCTTTAGGCGCTGACCGTTTACTTTGATGACTTTCCCATTCTCAGGATTCTCGATCTCAACTGCACCATAAGGGTGGACTACTTTGACCACGAAAGGGCCAGTCCACCTTGAACGGAGCTTGCCTGGAAAAATGTGCAAACGAGAACTGTACAAGAGTACTTTCTGTTGAGGATCAAAGGTCTTCCTCACAATGTTTTTGTCATGAAATAGCTTGACCTTCTCTTTGTAAATTCTGGAGCTTTCATAAGACTCGCGCCTCATTTCATCAAGCTCATTCATTTGCAACATTCGCTGATGACCTGCTTTAGCCAAATTAAAATTAAGAGTTTTAATTGCCCAATATGCCCTGTGCTCCATTTCCACCGGCAAGTGACATGCCTTGCCATAAACCAACCTATATGGAGACATACCAAGAATGGTTTTAAAAGCAGTGTGGTATGCCCAAAGAGCATCGGTTAGTCGAAGAGACCAATCCTTGCGGTTCGGGTTAACCGTTTTTTCCAAAATATGTTTTATCTCCTTATTGGCTAGTTCGGCTTGACCATTGGTCTGTGGGTGATATGCAGTGGAAACCTTATGTGTGACTCCATACTTTTTAACCAAGTTTTCAAACGGCCTATTGCAAAAATGGAGCCCACCATCACTAATGATTGCACGAGGCATCCCAAAACGAGAAAAAATGTGTTCTTTCAAAAATTTCAAAACCACCTTGTGGTCATTCGTTTTCGTTGGGATAGCCTCCACCCACTTTGAGACATAATCCACCGCCAATAAAATATACAAGTACCCACAAGAGGAGGGAAAAGGACCCATGAAGTCTATACCCCAACAGTCAAAAATTTCAATGATTAAAATGGGGGTAAGAGGCATCATGTTCCTTTTTGTAACACCTCCTAATTGTTGGCACCGAGCACAAGTTTTGCAAAATTCAAACGAGTCTTTAAACAGTGTGGGCCAATAAAAACCAGCTTGCAAAATCTTATCAGCTGTTTTCCTTGCAGAAAAATGCCCTCCACAAGCTTCAGAATGACAGAAGGTGAGTACCCCAATTTGTTCGTCATTAGGTACACACCTTCTCATCAACTGATCAGGGCAGTGTTTAAAGAGATAGGGATCATCAAAAAAGTAATTTTTCACATCAACCAAAAATTTTCTCTTCTGTTGAGAAGTCCACCTGGATGGGATTTGTCCTGTCACGATATAATTCACAAAGTCAGCATACTAAGGACAACTAACTAGAGCAAACAGTTGCTCATCAGGGAATGTATCACCTATGGGTAGGCCCTCATAAGCTGTCTCTAAAACCAAACGAGAGAGGTGATCCGCCACCACATTCTCGACTCCCTTCTTGTCTTTTATGGTCAAATTAAACTCTTGACAAAGTAGGATCCACCTAATGAGACGGGGTTTTGTATCTTGCTTAGAGAGCAAGTACTTCAACGCCGCATGATCAGTGAAAATGACTATGGGAGACCCTACAATGTACGACCTGAACTTATCCAAGGCAAAGACTACAGCTAAGAACTCTTTCTCCGTAGTTGCGTAATTGGACTGGGCGGAATCTAGAGTCTTGCTGGCATAATAAATCACAAAAGGTTTCTTATCCTCTCTTTGCCCTAAGACAGCTCCTACGGCGTAATCACTAGCGTCACACATGATCTCAAAAGGAAGGTCCCATTTCGGAGGTCGCATGATAGGAGGTGCAATCAACATACTTTTTAATTTTTCAAAAGCCTCCTCACATGCCTGTGACCATTCAAAAACAACATCTTTGGCAAGTAAATTGCACAAGGGACGGGATATAGCACTAAAATTCCTTATGAACCTCCTATAGAAACCTGCATGACCTAGGAAGGACCGTATGTCTTTAACACATTTGGGAGTAGGTAAATTAGAGATCAACTCGGCTTTGGCCTTATCTACCTCTATGCCTTTCTTAGACACGATATGCCCCAACACAATCCCTTGTGTCACCATGAAGTGACATTTCTCCCAATTCAAGACTAGACTTTTCTCCTCACATCTCTCCAACACTTTCTCCAAATTTTCTAGACAACCCTCAAAAGAATCTCCAAAGACGGAGAAATCATCCATAAAAATCTCCATGATCTTCTCTACCATGTCACTAAAAATACCCATCATGCACCGTTGAAAAGTTCCCGGTGCATTACATAATCCAAAGGGCATTTTCCGAAAGGCAAAAGTGCCAAACGGACATGTGAAGGTGGTTTTCTCTTGGTCTTCTAAGGCTATTTCTATCTTATTGTACCCAGAGTACCCATCAAGAAAACAGTAAAACTCATGCCCTGCAACTCTCTCTAACATTTGGTCCACAAAAGGTAGGGGGAAATGGTCTTTCCTCGTGCCAGCATTCAATTTCCTATAATCTATGCACACCCTCCAACCTGTAGTGACTCTAGTAGGTATGAGTTCATTTTGTTCATTTGCCACCACAGTGACCCCGGACTTTTTTGTAACAACTTGGGTAGGGCTCACCCACTTGCTATCCGCAATAGGGTAAATGACACCTACATCTAGGAGTTTCAACACCTCTTTCTTGACAACTTCCTTCATGACAGGATTTAACCTACGTTGTGGTTGCCTAGATGGTTTGACATCCTCCTCCAAGTAGATTCTATGAGTGCAAATCAAGGGGCTAATCCCCTTAATGTCCGCAATGGTCCATCCTATGGCGGTTTGGTGGGCCTTCAGAATTTCTATGAGTCTCACTTCTTGATCATGATTTAGAGAAGATGAAATGATCACAGGGAAGGTCTCTTCACTTCCTAGGAAAGAGTATTTGAGATGTGAACGTAAAGGCTTCAATTCTAACTTAGGTGGCTTCTCTATTGATGGCAAAACTTTCTCCTCAATTGGAGGCAACTCCTCGAATCTAGGTGTCCACCCATTGGTTTCCATCACCTCACTATGCTCAAGGATGGAGTATAGGAACTCCATTTCAGGTGTGGCCACATCCTCAACAATCTTAGGGCTCACTAGACAAGACTCTAGAGGGTCATCACGTGAAAAATGATCAACATATTCCTGTACTACAGATTCTATCACATTCACCTCACAAATGTCTTCATCATCCCCTATTTCCTTGATAACATTGAAAATATTTAGGTTTACAGTCATGTTGCCAAAAGATAACGTCATCAACCCACCCCGACAATGTATAATGGCATTAGCAGTGGCCAAGAAAGGCCTGCCAAGAATCACTGGGAATTGGCTCCCTTGACTCACCACAGGTTGAGTATCTAGAACAACAAAGTCAACAGGGAAATAGAACTTATCCACTTGTACTAGAACATCCTTCACAATACCTCTAGGAATCTTCACACTACGGTCTGCTAGCTGAAGGGTAATGGTGGTAGGCTC
>JAESVK010058454.1:0-11091 GCA_017140935.1 Hamamelis virginiana | reverse complement strand
CCTTAGGACTCCTGCGCTTGGGAATCTTTTGCGCACTTCACATTTCACGTTCAAGCAATTGGCGCCGTTGCCGGGGAGTGGCGAGCGTTCTAGTTGATTTGAAGAGAGCTAGTGGTAATTTGCAATGACATTGCAAATCCGGTAAGTTTTCTTCCCTCTTTTAATTTATGTCAAAAATTCTTTGTGTATATAATACTTGTGAATATCATCTTGGTTGTGGTGGAATTGGTGCATGTCGGTGTGGACTCGTGATGAGCAACACCGACTTGTAAGAATTACACCTCAACAAGCTCCAAGAAATCCAATAGCAAGACGTCTATTTCACTTACCTTCCACTCCTTCAATGGAGCACACCGAAAATCAACATTTTCCTATAAATCCAAATGACCAAGGGTTGCCTCATGACCCGCAAAGGCCTTATGACCCTCCTAGGCAAGGAGATGGTGTTGTTCCGCCGGCAACCCCGACGGTGGGAAGGGGGAATCCTAATCCTCATGCTCAACCATATAGAGAACCCCCTGTCCCTTTGGCTAATTTAGGGAGGACTCTTAGGGAGATTTTGAGACCTACAAGAACCACCACACCCTCATGTATTTGCCTACCTCAAGAGGCCCACAACTTTCCCATGAGACCGGAGATGATTCGTCTTCTCCCTGAATATAGAGGGTTCGATTCTGAGAATCCCTATACCTACATGAGAGACTTTGAGGATGTGTGTAGCGCGTTCTTTTCTACAGGATCACCCATACACATCATATGCTTGGTTTTATTCCCTTTCTCTCTTAAGGACAAAGCGAAAATATGGTTTCACTCTCTTACCCCTAATTCAATCCACAATTGGAGTGACATGCAACGCATTTTTCTTGATAAATTCTTCCCTCCGGGGCGCACTAATGCACTTTTGAGAGCAATTCAAAACTTTTCTGAAAAACCGGGGGAATCCTTTGCAACTGTATGGGAAAGATACAAAGAGCTTCTTAATGCTATCCCTCATCATGGTTTGGATATAGGCCAAATCATTGGCTACCTTCATCAAGGTCTTTCTTTGGAAAACAAGCAATATATCCAAATGATGAGTGGGGGACAGTTTTATGAGAAGAGCCCTGAAGAGGCCATACAGTGTTTTGATTCTATAGCAGAGAATGCCCGGAATTGGGAGACTAATTCCTCTCTTGATGCTGCTAGAGTGCAAACTGTGCCTGTGGGAGGAGGAAAGCATCATGTGAAAGATAATGATGACCTCCAAGCCAAAATCGCTAGCTTGACTAGGAAATTAGAGGCCATAGAGTTACAAAAAGTGAGTGAGGTGAGCACCGTACCCAAAGTGCCTACGGCACCTATGGGACCTAGGATTGAGGACTTGTGCATAATTTGTGATGATCCCACTCATTCTACCAATGATTGCCCTAATCTTCCCCAAGTCAAGGGAGCCATCCAAATCGAGCAAGCTAATGCTCTCAACTACCAAAGGAAGCCCTTCAACTCTCCATATTCTGAGACTTACAATCCGGGGTGGAGTAAACACCCCAATTTTAGTTGGAAGAGTGATGGAGGAAACGCTTCCTCAAGCCAAAGCAACCCACCTCCAAATCCTTTTCAAAGCAACCAAGGTTTTCAAAGCCAAAATTTCCAAAATCAAAACTTTCAAAACCAAGGTTTTCAAAATCATGGTCAAGGTCCTAATTACCAAGGTCAAGGGTTCCCATCAAACCCTAACCCAAATTTTGGTCCACCACCGGTGAACTCATACCTACCACCCCACAAGAGAAATTATGATGATGTGATTGCACAACTTGTGCAAGGTCAAGCTCAAACCAATCAAGCCATTGGGGATATGAGAACCCAATTGACTAAGTTGACCACCACCTTGGGTGCACTTCAACAAGAGAAGGGAAAGTTTCCCTCTCAACCCGTGCAAAATCCACAAGGTCAACATAGCATTGGATCCTCAAATCCCAATGAAGGGAACCATGAACATGCTAAGGCCATTACCACTCTTCGAAGTGGAAAGATCATTGATAAAACCATCCCACCCAAAGATTCTAACAAAGAAATTTTTCAAAATTTACAAAAGGAATCTAAGGGGGATGAGAAAGAGATTGAAAATGAGCCTAGCGTTCCCAAATCAAGTGGTGTTGATGTTGGTTCAAGCCAAGAGAGGGCTAAATTTATTCCTGCCGCCCCTTTTCCCCAAAGACTTAGGGCACCTAAGAAATTGACCAATCACGCTGAAATTTTTGAATTGTTTAAACAGGTGAAAGTCAACATACCTTTGTTGGATGCTATTAAACAGGTGCCCTCGTATGCAAAGTTCTTGAAAGATTTGTGTACAGTGAAAAGGAATTTGGGTGTGCATAAGGAAGTGTTTATGACCGAGCAATCAACATCTCTTTTGCAAAATACCTTGCCCCGCAAATACAAAGACCCAGGGACCCCTACCATTGAAATAACCATAGGAAGTTCCAAAGTGGGTAGAGCTTTAGTAAACTTGGGGGCGAGTGTCAATTTATTGCCATACTCTGTGTATGTAGAATTGGGGTTGGGAGAACTTGAGTCAATTGGGATCAAACTGCAATTAGCTGACAGGAGCGTTAAGATACCTAGGGGAGTAGTGAAAGATGTGCTTGTGCAAGTTGATAAATTCTATTTCCCCGTGGATTTTGTGGTGTTAGAGACCCACCCTGTGGTAGATCAAGGGAGTCAATTCCCTGTGATTCTTGGTAGGCCTTTCTTGGCCACAACTGATTCTTTGATACAGTGTAGGAGTGGGTTGATGACCCTAACCTTTGGAAACATGACTGTTAACTTGAATATTTTCAATTTGATAAGGGAAGTGGGGGAAGATGTGGAGGATGAGGTGCATGAGGTGAGTAGGATAGATACCTTAGTGCAGCACCAATGGGATCTTTCCGCCCATGATGACCCTTTGCAGTCATGTTTGGTGAGTGAGAATGTTGAAGAACTAGAAGTGAGTGATGAGATGGAGTTTCTATACTCTATGCTCAATGAAGAGGAAGTTATGGAAGTGAATGGGTGGGTGCCTCGCTTCGAAGCATTGCCACCCATTGAAAAGAGTCTTGTGCCATCAAGTATCCAACCACCTGAATTAGAGTTAAAACCATTGCCCTCAGAATTGAAATATGTGTACCTAGGTGACAATGAGACTTATCCCGTGGTCATTTCTTCTCACTTGGAGATTGACCAAGAGCTTAGATTGTTAGAGGTGCTTAGAGCTCATAAAAGTGCTATAGGTTGGTCCATCGCCGACCTTAAGGGAATTAGTCCCTCTCTTTGCACCCATAGGATTTATCTTGAGGATGATGTCAAACCTTCCCGCCAACCTCAAAGGAGATTGAACCCCATAATGAAGGAGGTGGTGCGAAAGGAGGTTCTGAAGTTGTTGGATGTGGGGATAATCTATCCTATAGCGGATAGCAAGTGGGTGAGTCCTATACAAGTGGTGCCCAAGAAATCGGGTATTACTGTGGTAGAAAATGAAGATGGTGAATTGATTCCCACACGTGTCACCACGGGGTGGCGAGTGTGCATTGACTATAGAAAGTTAAATTCATCCACTAGGAAAGACCACTTCCCCTTACCCTTCATTGACCAAATCCTAGAGAGAGTTGCGGGACATGCCTTCTATTGCTTCCTAGATGGGTATTCGGGCTATAACCAAATAGAGGTTTCCTTAGAGGATCAAGAAAAGACCACTTTCACATGTCCCTTTGGGACATTCGCCTTTAGGAAGATGCCTTTTGGTTTATGCAATGCTCCTGGTACCTTCCAGAGATGCATGACTGGGTTATTTAGTGACATGGTGGAGAAAATTGTAGAAGTGTTCATGGATGACTTCTCGGTTTTCGGGGATTCTTTTGATGGTTGCTTAGAGAACCTGTCTTTGGTTCTAAAAAGATGTGAGGAAACAAACCTGGTGCTTAATTGGGAAAAGTGTCATTTCATGGTGACACAGGGAATAGTTCTAGGACATATTGTGTCGTCTCGGGGGGATAGAAGTTGATAAGGCTAAGATAGAATTAATCTCTAAGCTTCCTTCCCCTAAGACTGTGAAAGATGTGAGATCATTCCTAGGGCACGTTGGCTTCTATAGGAGGTTCATTAAGGGTTTTAGCGGTATTGCGCGCCCCTTGTGTAATCTCTTAGGAAAGGATGTTCCTTTTGAGTGGGGGCATGATTGTGAGGTTGCTTTTTGTAAATTAAAAGAGATGCTAACTTCACCTCCCATCATGCAAACACCCGACTGGAACTTGCCATTCGAAATCATGTGTGATGCCAGTGACTTTGCCATAGGAGCGGTGTTGGGTCAAAGGATTGATAAAAAACCACATGTGATTTACTATGCTAGTAGGACGATGAATGATGCCCAAAGAAATTACACAACTACTGAAAAAGAGCTGCTAGCTGTGGTTTTTGCCTTAGACAAGTTTCGGTCGTACATCCTAGGTTCACCTATTTTAGTCTTTACTGACCATGAGGCACTGAAATATCTTTTGACAAAGCAAGATGCCAAACAAAGACTAATTAGGTGGATTCTACTCCTCCAAGAATTTAATTTGACAATTAAAGATAAGAAAGGAGTTGAGAACGTTGTCGCCGACCACTTGTCTAGGATATCCTTTGATGATTCTGCTGACACCCTCCCCATCTCAGAGACTTTCCCTGATGAGCAACTGTTTGCTCTTTCCATTTGCCCATGGTATGCGGATATTGTTAATTACCTAGTGACTGAACAGGTTCCTACCCATTGGAGTGCCCAGGATAGGAACAAATTTCTGAGAGAGGTGCAAAAATATTTCTTTGATGACCCTTACCTTTTTAAGTACTGCCCTGACCAAATCTTGAGAAGATGTGTGCCGGATAGTGAAATACCTAGTGTCATATCTTTCTGTCATAGTGAGGCATGTGGGGGTCACTTCTCTGCTAGGAAAACTGCTGCGAAAATCTTGCAATGTGGCTTTTATTGGCCAACCCTGTTTAGAGATTCTTTTGACTATTGTAAAAGCTGTGAGCGTTGCCAACGATTGGGCGGGGTCACTCGAAGGCACATGATGCCCCTCACACCCATTATTGTTATTGAAATTTTTTATTGTTGGGGCATCGACTTCATGGGGCCCTTCCCATCATCGTTTGGCAACCTGTACATCCTTCTGGCAGTGGACTATGTGTCCAAATGGGTTGAGGCTATCCCATCTAGAACAAATGACCATAAAATCGTTTTGAGATTCTTGAAAGAAAACATTTTGTCTAGATTTGGGGTACCTAAGGCAGTTATCAGTGATGGTGGTTCGCACTTTTGCAACCGTCCATTTGAAGCTTTAATGAAAAAGTATGGGGTAACCCATAAAGTGTCAACTGCCTACCACCCACAGACAAATGGCCAAGCTGAGTTGGCCAATAGGGAGATCAAACATATCTTGGAAAAGACGGTTAATCCCAATAGGAAAGATTGGTCACTTCGCTTGACTGACGCCTTATGGGCATACCGCACAGCCTTTAAAACTGTTCTAGGCATGTCTCCCTATCGCATTGTCTATGGTAAAGCCTGTCACCTGCCAGTTGAGATGGAACACAGGGCATTCTGGGCCATTAAGCAATTTAATTTCAATCTTGATGCAGCAGGTTCGCAGAGAAAGCTCCAGCTAAGTGAGCTTGAAGAAATTAGGCGAGATGCCTATGAGAGCACTAGGGTTTACAAGGACAAGATGAAAGCTTTTCATGATAAGAACATAGCTCGTAAATCTTTCGAGCCGAATCAGAAAGTCCTCCTGTATAACTCTAGGCTGCACCTTTTCTCTGGTAAGCTGAGGTCCCGTTGGGTGGGTCCTTTCTTGGTTAAAACTGTGTTTCCTCATGGGGCGGTGGAGATTGAGAATCCCAAGAATGGCAACGTTTTCAAGGTAAATGGACAGCGACTCAAGCCATTTTTGGAGAACTTTTTGCGTGAGACTGTGGTTGAGGACCTAGTGGACCCAGTCTATCACGAGGCCCCATCCGAGTAACTTCTGATGTTTTCATTGTAAATAGTCTTTTATACTTCTTTTGTCTTTCATTTCATTGGAAAATGTGGATATGCTAACCATTGTGCAGGATATAGCTGATTCATAGATGATTCACAAATGCTTTTGTGCCCTTTCTCTCTAATTTTGTCTTGGATGCGTATATTTTGAGCATTGAAGACAATGCACATTTCAAGTTGGAGGGGGAGGTACATTTGTGATTGATACTTTTTGAGTTGATTCTTCATTGTTGAGGAAATCTTGTTTTACTTGTGCAAAATACTCATTTTCATTCAAAATTTTTGTGAATAGTGCTATTTGAGCTTGCAATCTTATGCTTATATGTGAATGTACTTAGAATCCTCTGAATTATGCTTTGGTTTGATTGTCTACCTTTGCATTGAACTCTCCCATATTCACTTGCACTCCAATGTAGCATTTCGAGCTAGTTAATGTAGTCAGGCAAGAATTCTCATATTCTATCCATTTATGTTGTTCCCTCATCAAGCCATTCTCCCATATTGAGTTTTGTGTGTGTTTGCCCATTATAGAATATGCCCATCATGAGTTTTGTGCAAAAAGTTCCATATTCATAGCCATTTTTGCTCAAAAATGCCATTTAAGCATGCTTATTCTATTCTATTGCATTTTGCTCATTGGGGAACATTCACGCATGTTTGAAAAGTGATTTTAGGCCATTTTTGAACTTTTGATCCTAAATTCTTGCTTGTTTCTCCATTCGAACCATGTTTGAGCTTAAAAGTTTCCATTTTTTGTGAAACCATAGAAGCCGGGGGGTAAAATTTGGTTCCAAGCTTTGGGGAGGTGTTGTTGAGGTTTGATGGAGCATATATGTCCTTTTGGAATGTGTGGAATGAGCCCTTATGATGAAAATCTGAAAAAGTTGGGTTTAGAGGTCAAAATGACAAATTCTGGGTTGCTGCACAATTATTACCGGTAATGTAAAAAGTGTTACCGGTAATGGAATTTATTTATGAAAGATTGGAAGATGCAGTGCAGTTTATTACCGGTAACGAAAAAAGTGTTACCGGTAATGGGGAAAAATTTCAGCAGACAGTGCAGTTGATTACCGGTAACGAGAATCTGTTACCGGTAATAAATGTTCGAATTTCAAAATTTCTGCAGTTTTTTTTTGACAGGTCAGCCTCTTCACCCAGTCACTTGCTGACACCTCACCCTCTCTTGCCCCACTATAAAAGCCCTAACCTCCTAACCCTACCCCACGCCGCCTCTCTCATTTGAAACCCTCATTTCCCTCGCATCTCCTTCTTCCCCACTCTAACCTCTGAGCCCTAATCCCTGCGCACCAAAGCCTCCCTCGACAGAAATCGGCCTTAACCCATTCCCAGCCTCTCGAAACTTCTTTCTACACCTTTATCTTCCCTATCCATTAGACCCGTGACTTCCATTTTCGATTTTTGCGGAGGAAGAAGGATTTGGTTGGCTTGAGGGAGCGCATTCTCCATCAAGGGGTAAGCTTTTCGAGTTTTTGGCTAGTTTGAGCTTTCTTTTGAATATTGAAGCTTTATTTTTGCTGAAATGGGATTGGGTTGCTTTGCTGCATTGTGGTTCACTTGTATTTTGCTGTGGGATGGTTTTGTGTTGGGTGGTGCTATGAACATAGCTGGGAGGAAGTGTCTGCATTGTGCTGTGAGATGTTTGGGGGATGGGTGTGTTATAATGGTTGAAATGGGTGTGTGGGATGTTCTGTTGGCTGTAGTAGCCCTGTTGTGTGTGCTGTGTTTGATTTTGGTTGCGACTGCTCGCACCAAAAATGCATCCCCTAAAGGCAAGGCCAAGGTGGTTGAGAAGGCAGCTGATAAATTTGTGAAGAAGAGAAAAGGTGGAGAAGGGAGTTCGAAACCAAAATCTAAGGGTAAGGCCCCAATGGTTGATGAAGAGGGGCGGACCTATGAGGAATTAGTCGACTTAGGCCTTCGAAGGCCCTTAGCTAAGTCATGGGAGGAGTCTATTGCCTCGAGGGGTTTCAAATGTGAGAGGTCAATAGCTCTTGAAACTTTTGAAGAAACCCACTTGACTCAGAAGGCAATCACTGTTCAAGGCCTCTTTTTCCTGGGTGATAAAGTAGCTGGGTACATTCCCTCCTTCGTGAGAGATTTTTACTCAAATATGGTTGAAGGTAAATCTCAAGACCAAGCTCAAGACCATGCTCTTGTAATAAAAACAGTGGTGAATGGCAAGCCCATGGTGGTTACCCCTCAGTCCATTGCCTCTTGTTTGAGTTACACTCGACCTCTTTCTGATTCAAAATCCTTCCCATTTAGACCCTTAACTGACAAATCCCCCACTGAATTGGCCCAAGTGGTTTGCAAAGACCCCAGTTTATTCAAGAAAAATTTCTCTCCAGGGTTGATGAAGAGTGAGTATGCAATCATGAACAAGCTAATCCATTATAGCTTGAGGCCCCAAAGTCTAGAAAAGAAGCCAAGGTTGGAAGATGTGAAATTTTTGTACGAGGTTATGCACGGTTGTGTGATTGACCATGCCTTGGTAATGTGGGAAGCAATGAGAGATTTCCCAAAGACAAATTGGAAGAGCCACATGCTATTCCCTGCTCTCATTACCCAGTTGGCTTTCAAGCAAGGAATCAAGAAGCCTAATCGAGTGGAGTTGGAGACTTCGAAATTTGGGCGTATTACATTTGGCACTCAGCGGAAGAGTGATGCAATGAAGCCAAAGAAGTCCTCTGCTGCCACTAGTGAATCTGCCAACACTTCTCCACTAAAGCGCCTTGAAAGAAAGATTCGGGGTTGGTTCAAGTTAATATTGGGAAGACAGAGGCAACTAGAGCACAGGCTCGAGTCAGTGGTGAGAGAGCAGAGACTCTCAAAGGGTTTGGATGATGTGGTTCCCCCCTACCCTCCTAACTTGGGGGATGGGATTTCTGAAGAGCTGGATGAGGTTGAGTCTGATGATGATGGATCTGGAGAGGAGGATGATTCTGGGGATGGAAACTCTGAGGATGGTGAAGAATGAAGGGGCAGTACTTTGGGTAGTTTAGGTTTTAATAATGGTGTGTAGTTGTTTTTCTGTTAAAGTTATGAAGTACAGGTCAGTGAGTTAGGAACCTTAGGGTAGTTAGGGTAGTGATGTTGGCACATCGGGTAGTGAACCCAAACTGTATTTAGCCAACATCCATTTTGTTTAAAAACCCCTTTTGTACCCCTTGGTCATTATATGCTAAATGAAGTCCTTTCTGATTTCTCACATTAATTTTGTTCTCCTCTGAGCATTTCTGCATTTGAGTGATTGAAGTATGCATTCTATTTTGATTTCCATTCATTTCTGCTAAGTTTTTCTTGTTATCCTCTGCCTATCATCAGTTACCATTTATGCTCTCGCTTCTCTGCATTTTCTTGCTTTGATTTGCATCATTGGCACCATCACTTTCACTGGAGAGTTCTTGCTTAGTTATTTCAAACCCTAGCATTATTGTGTGAGGTGATAGTATTTGATCATGTTTGTGTAATGAAGTGAGTTCTTGTGGCCTTATTCTATTTTTGCTTGCAGTCTCTTGCTAGGGACTAGCAAGATTCAAGTTGGAGGGGGTGTTGTGACACCAATTTATGTTTATTTTATAGTCTTTTCTTTCCTTTTTAATTGTCTTTTACTTATATAAATGTTAGGATTAGGTGTTTTTATGTTTTTCTTTGTTTCTGTCTCTTGCAGGATAAGCGGCCTCTTTTCCTCGTCTTTTCTAAGTCATTTTATGCCAAAAGAAGCCATGAGATCCACTCGTGCGGCTTAAATCTCTCAAATCAACCTTCATTGGTGGAAGGATCGAGTGGATGTATGCATTTTCTGCAATGGAAAGCTAAAAAGAAGGAATTTTCAGTTTTGAGAATCTATTACCGGTAATGGAAATTGATTACCGGTAATAGATTGCAGATTTCAGCATTTCAGGAGCCAGTGCAGATTATTACCGGTAATGGAAAAAGTGTTACCGGTAATGGAATTTATTGCTGAAGATTTCTGGAGGCAGTGCAGACTATTACCGGTAATGGATTTTCATTACCGGTAATAGAAATCGCGAATCACTTTTTGGCCGTGTTTTTGCAGCTCAAGCTAGGGGCTTTTTAGGGATTTCATTCCTCATGTCTTGTAACCCTAAAAGGGGGTATTTAAGCCTAAGTTTTGGGCTGAGTAAGGGTCCTCTAGTTGTTCTTAGAATAGTTCTTAGATTGTTCTTAGTTTAACCTAGGTTTTCTTGTGTTTTTGATGTTTTCTTTGTAGTTTAGGTTAGTTTTCCTTATTTCTCTTGTTATTCATCCTTTGTAAGCTTAGTCTAAGTCATTTGTAATCTTTTTATCTCAAGTTGTAAGCTACATTTAAGTTTATTAATCTAGAGTTAGCATTTATTACTTGCTCTTGGCATTTATTTCTCTTGTTTTGTGTTTTTATTTGCATTTCATGGCTAGCTGAGCATTAAAGGTGGATTCTATGGTGGAATCCCTCTCCAAACCCTAAGTAAGTGTACTTCTCTCATTTGAAAGCTTCAATGTCAAACGAAATGTTGTTCTCTCACTCTCTCATCTTATGAACCCTTGTAAAATCATATTCATGACCTAAATACAACCAGTAAGTTGTTGTGTTTGAGTTGATGAGCACATATGCATTCTACTTGTTTGTTAAAATGCCCAAGAGAGTGGAGAACTACATTCCATCATTTGTCTCTTGTTTTATGAACTCTTATTGCTAAATCCTTCACTCAAGACCATAGGTCAAATGGAATCTTGAGTGTGTATTGAGAGAGAAAGCATTTGCTATAGGTTTGGAAGGGATGAAACTATAGGATCCACCTTCTTCTTTACAAGGTTTTTCATTTTCTCATTGCCATTAACTTGGCACAAAAATCATCTTCAACAACCAACCCATATTTTTCACTTTTGTTTATATTCATTGGATAGCATGACCTAAAAATCACTAGAACCTATTCCACTCCCTGTGGATATGACCTAGGACCTCCCTAGTTTATTGCTTGACGACCTTAGGACTCCTGCGCTTGGGAATCTTTTGCGCACTTCACATTTCA
>JAESVK010058452.1:0-13832 GCA_017140935.1 Hamamelis virginiana | reverse complement strand
TAACTAACCCAGGTATGCCTTGTGATAGAAAGATTAAAATGCTTGCTGTTCATTTTGTGATATATGCAGGAGAACTTTTCAAAAAAATGGAAGAAGGCCTTTTGTTGAAATGTGTTAACAATTCTGAAGCCTTACTGTTGATGGGGGAAATTCATAAAGGTATTTGTGGAGCTCACCAGGCTGGCATCAAAATGAGGTGGCTCGTTTGGAGGTATGGATATTACTGGCCTACAGTTTTAGGAGATTGTATTAAATTTGCTAAAGGTTGTGAGTCTTGTCAAAAGCATGGCCAAATCCAACATATACCTTCCACTGATTTAAATTATATTATAAAACCATAGCCTTTTAGAGGTTGGGCCATCGATGTTATTGGTAAAATATATCATCCTTCCTCTAATTTGCACTGTTTTATTATAGTGGCCACGGATTATTTTTCTAAATGGACTGAGGCAAAATCGATGAAAGTAGTGGACCAAAATGCTGTGATAGGATTTATCAAAGAGCATATTATTCATAGGTTTGGATTGCCTGAGACCATTAATACTGATCAAGCTAAGGCCTTTATGGGAGACCAGATGAAGGCCTTTGCTAGAGAGTATGGAATTAAACTTACTAATTTTACTCCATATTACGCACAGGCCAATGGACAAGTTGAGGCCGTAAATAAAACTATCAAACAAATTTTGAGTAAGATGTTGGATGATAATCCAAGACAATGGCATACACAATTATCTGAAGTCTTATGGGCTTATAGGACTTCGTATAAGGAAATCATAAAAACTACTCCTTATGCATTGACCTTTGGTCATGATGCCGTTTTGCCAATGGAGGTCACAATACCTTCAATGAGAATAGCCTTTCAAAATGATTTATTACCAGCAGAGTATAATGAGGCTATGTTGTTAGAGTTAGAAAATTTGACAGAAGAGAGACTTAGGGCCTTAAATTCTATAGAGGTCCAGAAAAAGAAAATAGCAAAGGCCTATAATAAAAAGGTAAAATATAAGGCATTCTCAGTTGATGATATAGTATGGAAAGTTGTCTTACCTTTGGGGACTAAAGATCCTAGGTTAGGAAAGTGGTCCCCAAATTGGGAAGGACCGTTTAAAATACTAAAAGTGATACCTGGTGGGGTATATTCTATCCAAGAGTTATCTACTGGAAATGTTATAAAGTTCATCAATGGACGGTTTCTTAAAAGGTATTATCCTACCTTATGGGAGACCGTTCAGAACCAAAAACCTTAGTCATAGAACAAGTTGAGGCCGCTTAAGACCTTTCCAAAATAAACAGCGCAAGACAATTGTTCAAAATGCATAAAGAAAGGAAAGGAGAAATGAAATTGTCCAAGAACCTCAAAATAATTGTTTAAAACGGCCTAACTTAGAAGTTGACATTTGGGATCCTGCTCCATATGGTCATCACCTCAGACTCCTTGTCTTTTGCATCTCTCGCCTTTGATTCCCAAGTGAGCACGTTAGATGCAGAGGCTTTGTATTCAAGACCCATCTTTTCCACATTCTTCCAGCCATCAGCTACCATTTGTTGAGTTTTCTAAACAACAATCTTTTGAGTAGAAACTTCACCTTCTTTAACAACCAGAGCAACTTGAAGGTCAGCAATTTGTTTGCGAAGATTTTCAGTTTCGGCAACAAGATTAGACAGCTTCCCTTGTTCAGAGTCACGATCAGTCCGAGACTTAATAATGGAGGGTACCAGATTATCAATGGAGACCTTAAGATCTTGTCTACGTTTGAGTAAAGCTTCACAAGCACGTCTCTCTGCGTAGTTGTCTTGAAATTCCCTCACAAGATCTGGGAGTTGGGTGACATGATTTTCCAATGAGCTTATAGTGGAGGCCAAGCTGGGGATCCCTTTCAGGAAAACGAAATGCTCTTGAAGATCGCGAGCCATTTTGAAAGAGATACTAGAAAGAGGAGTTCGATAGATCTCAAGAAACTGGGCCTTCACAGTTAAAATTTTAGCCTCATGAGGCATCTCAAAAGGTATCTCAACTGAAGAAGAAACGAAGGGATTATCGGTCTGCATTGAAATTGAATCAAGAGAGGCTGTCCAAGCCTCAAGATCATCTGGGATATCAGAAGATATGATATTTGGGGGATTGAACATGGTAGATGTGGCTGTGGAATCTTTTTCCATTGGTAAAGGGCTTGTAGTAGGAGAAGGAAAGGGACTACCAGAGGTTTTTGATCTTTTGGTAGGTGGACTCTCTACTTTCACTTCAAGACCGCCACCTTTAGAACCTTCATCATCAGAAATATCAACGGGGACAGTGCTACCTGAGCTAGGAGAAGATCTTGAAGAAGACTTTAATCTATTAGATGACCTACGGGGACCATGCCCAGGTTTAGGGGTTGATTTTTGCCTTTTTGGAAGTTCTTTTGGAGGATCAGTACTTGGAATTGTGGCTGAAGGCAAACCAACAGAGGCTGTTACACCTGAAACAAGAAGAGTATAAGAAGAGGTATTCCTTTTTGGGAAATTAAGAAACAAGTGGAGAAGATTACCTGTTTTTTCTGTTCTTTTAACTTTAGGAGGCTTTGTGGGCTTTTCACTTCTAGAGATTGGCTCTAAGGCCTTAGACAATCGGTCAAGTAAAATGTGGAGACCGTGGTTAGACACCCTTTTGAAGCAATCGAGCCACCAAAGCTTAAAAGATAAAGTGGTTGAGGGCTTATTTGGGAGATGGGGAAGAAGAAAATCTTTTAGATTGTCCAGGTAAGTGGAGTTCATCTCTCTCAATTTATCACCTTGATCATAAATTCTCCGTGAGTGAGGAGGGCAGTTCACATAATACAAAAATGGTGGAGCAGGAAGGCCTTGAGTAAACCCAAACTGTCTACTGAGAAGATTAGGTGAGTAATACTCTATTCCTATTTTCTTATTTCGGGGATCAAAATTGCCACCATAATGGAGTTCTCTACCAACAAGGTAGGAAGCCCATATCAATTTATGTTCAATGAGATGGAGACCGACAAAAGGGGGCTGAAGGGTGAACCATGGAGAACCATATTGGTGACAGCCAAAAGGAAAGAATAAAGAATCAGAGCGATCAAAGGAAATCTTCCAGAAAAAGGTAATATACTCAGAAAAAGATTTTGGCTCGAAGTAAGGCCTTACCCACTTAAAACCATAAGTTGGGTAGGCCTCTGAGATGACTGTACACTGAAAAAGGTCTGGGAAATATTCGAAGAACCACAATTGCAACAACCAAAGAGGACCTCCAGTTATGCATAAAGACCTTTTACAAATCTCTGCAAGACCTCTATACAGGTGAGACAAGACAAAAGGAGCTAAGGCCAGTTTTCGGCCTGATGCTAAGGTTATTGCGATCCGGTGATACTCTTGTGTCATTTGTCCAGCAGAAACAAATAAGACAAATCGGCACAACCACATCAACAGAAAAGCACAGTGTTCTTGTTGAGATATGTTAGGAGAAAAGGTGTTGGGTTGATACTCAGATTTCTGATACACAGTCCAGGAAGAAGTGGCATTAGTGAAAGAGAAATCTAAGTTTGACTCAGGATCATAAATGGCAGAAGGGAGGTCTCCGATTGGTGAAAGGCCTGTCAACGCACATACATCCAGAATAGTGGAAGACATGGGGCCACAAGGAAAAAGGAAAGCATTAAGAGAACGACTCCAAAAACAGGATGCAGCAGCCAAAAGGTTTTTATCCATTGGAATAGTGTTCGTACTCAACTGGATGTGGTGATAAATCCCTAGGTCTTTCCAAAGAAGTCCAAACTGGGGTTCAAGTTTATCGACCCAGGTTTTCCAATCAGAACTAGGTTTTGGCCAAGTTCTTTGGGTTTTTGCCCATTCAGACCAGTTTAGACCTTTGGATTCTAAGAGTAAACTTTCATTTACAAATAAAGGGTAATAAGAATGTAAAAGCTCAGGAATAGAAGGGCACTGAAAGAAAGGACCAATAATGTTGGAAGAGATTACCTGACTGTTGATCACCGAATCAAGTTGCTCCCTAAGATCATCGGAAAACTTCTCAGAGTCTGGTGATGGCGGATTAGAAGTATGGGTAGACATGGTTTGAAGATATGGCGAACAGAAAGAAGACGAAGGAAGAAAAGGAAAATGAAAAGTTGAGAAGACAGCAGCCAGTTCAAGTCAAATCAAAGTAACCCCGGTACTAATGAAGATTTGAATCCCCGTAAAAATGATAATGCCAACAAACAGCAGATTTTGTGGGATTTCGTGAGATAAGTTGAAAGGGCATTGGAGTTTATTTGAACATATTTGAAATTTAATTTTTAATCAAACTCCAAATAGGGGGGCAAAGTGTTTACTGTAAAAAATGCCGTGTGGGCATTATAGAAATTGCCACATAGGCATACAGAAAAGAATAAGGTGATGCCATGTAAGCTTTTAGAATATGGAGAGACTTATCCACGTGGCAGCTTGATGAGAAGCACAAAACGGTTAAGTGGGCGGAAGTAGTGCTGAGCAGTTTTTTGGAAATGGGCATAATGAGATCATGGGCCATCAAATAAGGAAGATGGAAGAGATGGGCTACGGCAGTTAATAGCCTAAACTGCTATAAATATAATGCAGCAGCAGCAAGAGAAACACACAACGTCAATCCAAAAGCCCATGACAAACTTCTTTTCATTAGTTTAAGTAATTCTCCAGTAGCAGCGTTCGTCTTTATAGCAGTTCATCATTTACAGCAGCAGCAGTTCGTTATTTTCCAGTAGCAGTTCATTAGTTGTTCGGTTAGTTTGTAATTGCATCTTTTAATTTCTAAATTCATAGTCTAATCTTTATTTCAATTAGCAATGGAGTTTATTTCCCATCTAGTTCATTCATGTAATGTAAATATTTCTTTTGTCATTTCAATTCCATTTAGTTTAACTTCAGTAAATGAATTTCTTTATTTCTAATCTATTTTCTTTCATTAAGTCATTATTTCTCAGTCTTTTAGATTCATTAACACTAGAACCCAAGAGGATTAACCTCTGATTCTTGTCAAGCGCCTGATTCCCATTTTAATTCCAAAGTGACCGACTAGGCATCTAAGACCTTCTCTTAGATTCTTGGCCTAGAAGGTGCTAGAGGTCGTGTTCACACGGTCTTTGGGCTTTTGAGCCCTGGCACGCCCGCGCATCAAGACCTTACACCAGAGGTCTCGAGACCGTAGCATTTTCACCGGGAACAATATTATTGAAAAGGAAATTGAATAGACCGGCATTCAGCATTCGGCATTCGGCATTTGGCATTCGATCATAAGTATCGTCTAATTTGTCAACAATAAACCCCACCATGTCATCATAAGAGAGGTCCGCCACTTAATTGTTTCTCCATTTGGTGAAATTATAAAATTTTGTCCTCTAAAAAGTAATTTAGTTTAAACCTTTCCTTGAATTCAAAGAATATATATAAGAATACTATGCATGGAGTCGCAGGTGCTATTTCGTTTATTAGAGGATGAAAATTCAATGGCAGTCTTATCGTTTCAATAGTTAACATATAAAGCGGGAAACGTACTCTTGAGTTTCGAATCCACCCACGCTCTTGTAAAATGCACGTACTATTGAATTGATTTAGGGTTTATTGGCATAAATGATAAAGATGCATCAAGCTATAAGTTCAATAACATCATAGATCACGAATATATTATGCAAGTGTGAAACATCCAAAAGATATGGACTGTCACTGGAATTGCCACACCTTGAACTAGCATATACAAGCCATCCACGCAAGATGTAAACACCCAAACATAATACAAACATGTTTCCATAAAATGTCATGAATACATATATTATGCATGAATCATCCAAATAAGGCATGGTGTGTCAAGCACTAAGCTAACTAAACTAAACCGAACTCTCACAAACCATCCGAACGAGGCATGACGCATCAAAGCATATGTAAACACATTCAATAAATATCATTACACAACCAATGAATTTGTAATTACATAAAAAAAAAATTCTTTTGAATAGATAAAGTCATTTAAATGATGGATTGTTACTAAAGGTTGTACAATCATCATCATATACCCATAAAAACCTTAACTCAAAGCAATAAACACATGCTACGTACTTGAGAGAGCTGAGGCTTCATCTAAAACCCAAGAGTGATGATCTATTCACCCATGGAGAGATTTGAATGGAGGAAATTCTTCATCCTAAGCTTCTAAGTGCAAACCCTAAGAGAGAGAAAAAGTGAGAGGTGGAGATGGATGGGGGCTAATGCCCCCAAGGTAGGAACCCAAGTGAGAACCTCCTCTAAAGTCTTAAAAACATCCTTGAATAGCGCCAAAAGTCTAACCCTAAAAGCCTAGCAAAAGCCCCAAACAATTTTTGGACAGAATAGAAAGTTATAAAATTAGAAGGTTTTTCCTAGGTAACCCTACTAATAGGGTTGTCAAAACCCTATCACTAGGGTTTTGATCTTTTTCACAATTTCTTCAATTAAAAGCGAAATCCTACTGATAGGGTTATCATCACCCTATCAGTAGGGTTTTCTGCAACTTTGTTTCCTTCATTTCTTGACCACCAAAATGCATATAGATCATTCCCAAAGGTCTTCAATCATCGAAATATCATTTGTATGAGCTTCAAAACTTGCACGAGCATCGAGGCATGGGATTATGCATTCTAAGTGAACGAAATTGCGACAAAAAACCTATAAGAGCAAAAACCAAGCATTAACTTCAAAATAAGCTAAAAGGGAGAAAATACTAAATATAAATACTAAAATGGGATTGCAAAACATATTAAAAAAGACGCAAGATTGCAGTGCAATCAATAGGCAGTCATGGGTCTGGGATACTTGATTTAAAGTTAAAAACTACCTATTAATTAGCTAGCAAAGTGGTTACAGACCACTTTTTGATAATTTCTCTCAAATTTTAGTAACTACCTCATTGATTGATAACATATTAACAGTTACTTAATGTTGAGAGATGAATAGGTCCCTAGTGTAAGTACATTAGCCTGTGATTTTCATCTAGACTCAGATATAGAGAGGCTAGCTAGGATAGGCTAGAAGGCTTCTTCTTCATTTGGGAAACTAAAGTGAAGGCCAAAGGAATGTACGCTAGCTTGTGGATTTCAGTCTTCATCAAATTCAGGTAAATATTAACTATTCTTGGACAATAATAGCAGGACGTAATCATAATCTTTTGCATTTAATTTTCCAGTCTTTACACTTGGTATTATAGCACATGGCTAACAATCTTGGATAAACTCTCTGAGCAAGGTGGTGTGCCTATTTGTGGACTCTTGTTTGGAGTGCACAATGGTGGTCAAGGGAGCACGTAAGATGCAGACACTTAGATACAGACTCATGACGGAGTGCGGTGTGACTCATGAACATCAAGAGTGTGCACACAATGCTTGTGGAGAGTTGTGGATCAAACTCGAGAGGGAGTCAAAATTTGATGTGGATTACATGTGAAGGGGGAGATTGTTAAGATTCAAGTGTAGGTTATCCCACATCGAGAAAAAATAAAAAAGAAGTTGGCTTAATATACGATGAAAAAGGGTTATCCCGCATGTAAGAATAATGATCTCAAAATTACTTTTCATCGTAGAATCTCAGGTAAAATAATATCACTAATGAATTCTATAAAGATCAATGAATTAAAACTATATAGTATAATGTGTAACCCAGTAATAACTGAAAGAGTCATACTTTAATTTATAAGTAAGTTTTTTCCACTTGCATTTTCATTGCAATGGATTTAATTAACCAAAAGGAAAATATTTGAGCAAAAATGTGGGCCAACTGCTCTTTTAGAAAAGTGCGTGCCGATTTGCTGTTGATCAATGTTACATCAATACTAATGTTGATCCATCTAGTGTGAGAAATAATAAAAATACATAAATTATAATAGACCTCCATATGACCAGTTGCAAAACCACAAATCAAAACCATAGGAGCTCAATGCATTCGACCTAAAACTATAGGATTACAAAATATAAATCTATGTTAATTGAGAGGGAGCTAGTAAAATTGTAAAATTTCCAAATTTTTATTCATAAATGCAAGAGTTTGGACACACAATCACCGTCTCCCATTGTAAAAGGAGGTGTTATTAATTACTATAGTAAAACTAGCTATCATTACAACGGAAGCTCAGCTTAGTATAATAGTAGACAATAATAAATACTACAAGAAGAGCAAAATCAGAAAGGGCAGTTTTTTATTCATTCACCAAACAGACCAATTAACCACTAGTCTTGGATCAGGCATTCCTCTTCTTCCTTTGATCTAACAAATCTTCTATCAGAAGGCCCATATTCACATCAGATGACCCACCTTTGCTAACAGCCAACTTCGCCATTTCACTGAGTTCACTCGCTCGCTTCCTCATCCCTTTTACCGCTTCACCCTCACCCATCAACTCACTCACTGCTTCCTCAACTCGCTCTCTCTTCACCAAATTAATACCCGTCTTGTCTTCTGTCCCCCACTCCAATCCGCTCTCCACACCGATTCCAACTCCCATTCTCAACCGAGTCAACACAAACTTCTCGTTGTAGAATTGCTCAGATGAGAGTGGCCAGCATATCATTGGCACACCAGCACTCACCGATTCCGACACCGAGTTCCACCCACAGTGAGTCATGAACCCACCAACCGCCGGGTGGTTGAGTATAAGAACCTGTGGAGCCCAACCATTTATTATGAGTCCCCTTCCTTTTACTCTCTCCTCGAAATTATCTGCTATAGATTCACTGCCAAGATTAATACTCTCTCTAACAACCCAAATGAAGGAAATTTTAGAAGCTTCTAGGCCTAGCCCAATCTCGAGAAGCTGTGCCTTACCAAAATCACATAAACTTCCAAAACAAACGTAAAGCACAGACTTGGATTTATTCGAATTGAGCCATTCGAGACATTGATCCTTCTCAATAGAAGCTTTCTTTCCTCTCTCTGCCATATCCAAAACATTGGTATTGTAGAGAGAGAAAGGACCAATGGACCAAACATTCTTTCCAATCATTTTTTTGTAATATTCAACATATTCAGGTTCAAGTTCATAGAAAGTGTTGGTCACTACACCATATGTGTTATTTTCAGCCTCTTTGAATTTTTTGAAAAATTCCTCAAGACCCATGTTGCTAAAAAATTGTTCAGGCATTTGAGACTTTGTAACATGAATTGGGTCAGGCATGCCAGGCACTAAAAAGGGCTCTGTATTAGATGTCACATTTAAGTGTGGCTTGTGCCTACCAATGGTGCCTACTATAGAGAGAGAAAAACAGCATGTTACATGAAACACTAGACGTGGGATATTGTATTTTTGGGCAACATGGGCAGTCCATGGGAGGTTCATATCAGATATGATTGCATCAGGTTTGTGTTGATGGACTAATTCATCGGACTCTGGTTGCAGCATCATAACGGCTTTGCTGAAATTGGCTAACATGTGCCGGGACGGGAGAGCATCAACGGTTTCGCAATTTTCTGGGAGACCGGCAGCGGCGGAAGGGAACTGGACTACGTGGAGGTTGATGGGGAGGTTGCCGGAGTTTTGGTCACGGTCTAAAATGGATTGGAAGCGGGAGGCAATGAGTGGGGTGGTGATTATGCTGACTTTGACACCATATGAAGCGAAGAGTCTAGCCATGTCGACCATTGGAATTAGATGGCCTTGAGCCATGAAGGGGAAGAAGAACACATGGAGCTGATTGGATTCTGGTAGTGGTGCCATGAGACTATGAGAGAGAGAGAGAGAGAGAGACTCTGGGTGGAAAATACAGGCATAACATCTTTCTTTTATACTAGATTTTGGATTTAGATTTGGATGCCCTCCGCGTAATGGTTGGAGGGGATCCTTAACTTAACGATAAAGTTTTTCGAGCAATAATTCTACGTTTCTCACTTACTTTTTGAGCAATAATCATGGTAATCCAACAGTCATTTAAAAAAAAAAAAAAGTCAGTATAAAAAATTATAATTTATTTTGTTCTTAAAAATATCATCATTTTTTTATACCAGTTTTTTCAGAAACTGACTATTGAATCAACGTGATTTTTGCGAGGCGTGACATATATTGGAGTCGTCTCCAATCCAATTATTAAATTATATTACTACTTACTAACAACCTGAAATTAATAGTATCACGGTGTATGAGTATGTACTATATGAGTTGCCATTGTTAAAATTTGATCGATCAATAATTTTCGGTTAACAAAAGTGTGAGAAATGACAAAATATAATATTAATGCATTGAACACTTAGATGTCATTAATGCATTGAAACACATAGATAAAATTTATTGGCCTACATATTTGCTAAAATATTTTCAGTTTTGTTAATGAAATCCATTGCGATCAAAGTGCGTGCAAGTGGAAAAAAGAAATTTCAAGTTAGGTGTGGATGGAAAAACTAGAACTCACGTAGTCGACGTGAAGTCAAGAAAAAAGAAAAATAATAATAGTAAGTTTTGGAGGAAGAGCACTCGGCCTTTTAATTCTAGATTGGGATATGTAGAAAATATGGACAAAAACAAGTTAATTTTCCAGGACCGTGCAGAAACTTTGCTCACTTGATGTGTTGGAAGACTTCGGGAATTGACAAGTCAATTTTTGTCGGAACCATTTTTTTTTTCTTTGAAGTACGCATTGACTACTCCAATTATCACCGTATTATGTTCCACTTATACGTATTATAAATGCAAAAAATTATATAAAAAATACATTGATTCAATGGTCAGTTTTTTAAAATATGGACCGTGATAGTTTTTCACAATTTTTTCATTATTGCTTACAATTAATTTATTTCAAAATTACAAAAACTGACCGTTGGATCAATGTGACTTTTTTGCGTTCATGATACGTATAAGTGGAGTATCAAATCCAACGGTCAGTTTCTCGAAATAGCTATTCCAAGTTGGTCAGATGTACTGGGGAGGACAAAGAGGGAGGACAAAAAGGGAAGACGAATGGAATTTTCCTAATTGTAAGGGCATTTTATGCTAATAATCCTAATTTTTTGGAATCTTACGTAAACGAACCCAATCCAAAGATAATTACGTAAATATGTTTTCGGACCAAAATACCCCTATGTAGACAAAATAATAATCATTTTACCAAGTAAACGGTCAAAAGTCAAAATTTTTTCCAAAAGTTTTGTTAACAATCCCCATTATTGCACCCAATCCCTAATTTAATACATAATCCCCAATCCTAAAAAATGAACAGAATTCCTAATTTAAGAAATGATCTCAAATCCTCAAATTAATAGAGAATCCCCAATCCCAAATCCCTAACTCCAAACCCATCATTACTGGGGAATACGAAATGTGACATGTATTAAATATTGATTTGACGTATTGATGATTGAGGATTATATATAAATCTAAGAATTCTGTATAAAATTGAGGGATGGGATTATGTGTAAAATTAAAAGTCAAAGTCAAAATTTGATCGTTTGAAGGGTGTTTTGGTCCCAAAAAATAGTGATAGGTTCATGTTCGTAATTATATTTGGATCGGATTCGTTCATGTAATATTTTAAAAACTTAGGATTATTGACGTAAAATGCCATAGTTTTAATTCAACACATTGATTTTTTAAGCATTTTACATCAATAATCCTAAGTTTTCAAAATATTACATAAACAAATCCGATCTAAAGTTAATTACGAACAAAAACCTAGCGCTGTTTTTTTGGTCCATTTTGCCCTCATAACGATCAAAATTTTAAATTTTTGATGGCATTTGTACAGAATCCCTAACTTAACATGTAGACCCCAAAATAAAGCACTATCCCTAATCCCCAATATATTTAACAATCCTCAATTTTATACAAATCCTTAATCTCTAATTTTATGAAGAATCCCCAACTTTTCAAATAATTCATAATTCCTAATTTGTCAACATCATAATTTAATGCATGTCATTCAATGTCTCCTATCCACATTTTTTAATTAAAAAATAAAAAATTTTAACAAAGAATCCCCAATTTATAATAAAATCCCCAATATCTAAAGTCAAACGGAATCCCCAATTTTATACTAAATCCCCAATCCACACAAAATTCCCGATTTGGTACACAATCCCCGATCCCCAATCTTATGTATTGTCACATCATACTTCTAACCCATCACATTATATCTCATCATTGTCACATCAAATTCTAATACTTGCTCTTAATTGTAATTACCATACATATTAAATTTAATTAATACCGTATAAGTAGTATTATTATAAGTTTATAATTCCACAATATTATAATTATATACTAACACTCTCATTAATTGTCTATTACCTTTGCTTTGCTTTTCCGTTTTGAACAAAAACTGGCCTTTAATTTTTCATTTCCATGGAAAATGTGGGCAGGATGAGGAACACGAATGCTCTTTGAGTGCTTAGCTTCACTACATCATCTCATTTGGAGACAAAATTAACATCGAATAGATGGTGAATTGTTCTTGCTGTTTTTATTTCTTATGGGTGTCTTTGTTGTGATGCATATCTACCAATTGTTTGATTATATAGATAGTTAATTATTGACCATTTAATGATGTTGGTAGGATGAAAAATTAATGAGTTTTGTATGATTGTAATGCACTATTAATGAACAATTTTGGAAGAAGAAGCTAAAGAGAAAAATTATATCTTTTTGAGCTATATGTATACTTTCCGCTATTAATTTTAGGGCCATAACAGTAGAGACAATCAGAGAAATGATAGGTTGCAATATGTGCAACCGAAAATAGTGTTTTGTAGTGTATAGAGACAATAAATTAGACATTAGAAGTCGATAAAAATGCTAAGGTCAAGTGCACCGGATGCAACTTGAATCAGGTCTATTAAAGGAAACACATGGAGACAGGTACCTTTTGATCACCGATGCTACGCTATCTGCACAAGCTCTAAGGTTCGCAAATCTCCCAACTGATGATGGGCTACAAAAGGAAGACAGAGAGTTAGGGCATCGAGGGACGGTTTAGGGTTTGGATGATGAATGCGACAGAAAAACATCCCACTAGACTCGTTTAGAGAGAGAGAGAGAGAGAGAGTAAAACATGATTATAAAAGGGTTTGTAATGAAAATCCATTTTTAAAGGTATTTCAGTCTTTTTTGTTTCCTAAATCGTTTGATTTAAATCTTGGATTTATAATAATTTATTAAAAAAAATTAAATTATCTAAACATAGCAGACTAGATGTGACGCGATCAACTTTGGATATAATTTTTAAAAATTTGATCTGACTAGCAATTAATGATATGTTTCAAAATGGGGATTGAGGATTCTCCATAAAATTGGGTATTGGGGACTCCTTGCAAAACTGGGGATTCCCTATAAATTTGGAGATTGGGGATTATACATTAAGTTGGGGGTTCTGTACATTATTGGGGATTCTTAGTAAAATTTTAAAGAAGTTTCTTTATTTTTGACTGTTGGATTGGTAATATGTTTATTATTCAATCTACACGAGAGTATTTAAGTCTAAAAAAAGTATTTATGTAATTAACTTTGGATCGGGTTTGTTCACATAATATTTTTAAATTATTGACGTAAAATGCCCTTGGTTTTTATAGTTTTTATTTGTGACACTTTTTACTCTTAATCACTTGTTTGATTCTATGAAAAAAAAAATAGTGTCAAACTTATTATTTTTGCATGCAATATTTGTACTAAATTGATATATATCTACAAGTATACTGGTGAAGTTTTATGATTATTCCCAATATATTTCAATTTCTATGAATTATTTTCGCCATAAAGTAAATAATTCATAATTGTTTACTATAAAAAATGCCATGTAGGCATCATAGAAGTGCCATGTAGGCATACCGAAATTGGAAAGAAGTAACCATGCAAGCTTCTAGGA
>JAESVK010058447.1:0-11710 GCA_017140935.1 Hamamelis virginiana | reverse complement strand
TGGCATTTTGGCTTCCCTAATTGACTGAATATGACTTTAATGCCATGATTTGGCATGTGACGGAATATGGCAAAAATGCCTTTTTTTTGGCATTTTGGCTTCCCTAATTGACTCAATATGGCATTAATGCCATGTTTTGGCAGTTGACGGAATATGGCAAAAATGCTATTTTTTTGGGCATTTGGCATCCCTAATTGACTGAATAAGGCATTAATGCCATATTTTGGCATTTGACATTTTTCCTTCCACTTCTCTGTCAATGACTGTAGAATCAACAGCAATGACTACTACTTTAAGAAATAAATTCAAATCAACTTCTTCATCTCAATGTGAATGAAGCTAAATACCATAAGCTAGTCGATTAGATTTTATATCATTTCAACCCAAATTTCAACATGGCATACATGGCATCAACCTGTTCATTTCAACACAAATTTCAGAGACCTGTTCATTTCAACTCATAAAACTTTCAACCTGATTGGAATTTCAAGCCATACATTTCAACCTGTTCATTTTCAAAAATATCAACCTGTTCAGATCAAACCGTACATTTCAACCAGTTCATTTTCAAAAATATCACCCTGCTCATTTTCAACCCACAAAAGGATTTCAATCCATTCTATTACAACCCACATTTGGGATATTAATCCATTCAATTACAACCCATCCAAATTATATATAACCAATGCCAAAAAAATAAAAGAAGTATCACATTAGTTGGCATGTTCAAATCACAAGTCTTCATCGATTTGGAAGTGGACATCAGTACCTAGTAAAGCTGGGCACTTACTTATACCCGTAAGTAAAGTTGTACTATCTTCGTTAGTAGAAGACTCCATCAGTACCTATAAAGTATGTGCATTTACAATCAGAGAGCGATATATAATTCCAAATTATTATTTAGTTAGTAAAGTTGGGCACTTACTTATACCCGTAAGTGGTGTGTCATTTGGACTATCTTCGTCAGTAGAAGAATCGTCATTCTCATTTGTATTTGTGCTGTCAACAAGTGAAAAAAACAAATAATATTTGCACAATAATGAGTTACAAGAATCTATAATGAGATAAAAGAAAATATAAATATATTTTTATGTGAATTGGGGTGAACATATTCTAACCAAATTTTCATAGGACAATTCCGCGAGTCATGAGAAACTCCACGCTTCTTACAGTAACGACACTGTCTGCCGTTGCCTTTAGCAATTGCCTTCTCCTTTGATGACTTCAATCGACGTCCACACCCTTTTGCCCGCACCGGTAATGGATCATTCAAGCCTTGCGCATCTCGGGATTTTTTACTTATTCTTGACACTTGAGTAGAATGTGTGCTTATTTCAAGCTCATTAAGTTTTTTAAGCACCCCATCCAATCCTTCCATCACAATGACAACCCCCTCATCAGAAATAGAGCCTTTATCCAAAATTTCAACACATGCCGCAGATAATTTTGAATACCTCATCATCGCTGAAGAACTGCTACCTTCCCCCATAACTGAACTACCATATCTCAACTTCCTTCCAGCCTTCGATTCCTTAATCCATCTTGGTAGAATATATTGATCCGGCAAAAACAACTTTTGTTTAAATCTCACAAATGCAAGGATGTGTCTACATGGGATTCCCTCAAACTCAAAATAACGACAGCTGCAACTCCCAAAGTCAGATAATATATCGTGCACAATGTAACGCACTTTGTCATCAACCTGAATGCCATTCTCCACTGTATACCCACATTTGCTTCCATCTTCAAGTTCCCCAATAAAATTAACAATAAATGAATTACTATTAAGTAGCTCTTCCTGGAAAGTCAAATTTTTTTTTTTTGTGTAAACATCAACCATTTGTTGCTCCATTGGGAATCGTGCTCTCAAGTGGGATATCTCATTGATATCTTCGTGATCAGCTACAAGCTCATTATGTCGTTGGTGCATGAGTGCCCTTTTGAACCTTATCACAAAGTCCATCAGGGTATTTTTTCTGTAGACAAATTTCTTTAAGAAATTGTGACCACTTTCAGCCCTTTGAGAACTTGACATACCCGCTGAAAATATATGCTTACTGTAGGCGGGAACCCATTTATGACGCAATTCAAACATAGTGTTTAGCCATTTATTATTTCCCAATTGACTCACCTCCAAAGCATTATACCAACTACTTTCAAACTCTTCAGGTGTTTCTGAATTATATACACTCGCCTGAAAATCCTTAAAGGAAGCATAATTCGCAGGGCCTAATTTTTCCATAAACTTGTTCATTAAATGCCAAATGCAATATCGGTGGAAAGTTTGAGGCATTCTTTGAGCAATTGCACTTGTCATGGCAGGGTCTTGGTCAGTAATAATGATTTGGGGTGGACTAGATTCCATGGCCATAAGCCACTGATCGAACAACCAAATAAAGGAATCAATTGTCTCATCACTAAGGAAACCACACCCAAATATTATCGTTTGAGAATGGTGGTTAACACCTACTAGTGGAGCAAAAATCATTCCATACTTATTGGTTTGGTACGTGGTGTCAAAGACAACAACGTCACCAAAGAAAGTATAAGCTCTTCGCGAAATTGAATCCGCCCAAAAAAAACGAATCAACCTATCCTCCTCATTTTTCTCAAATTTAAAGTAGAATGATGGGTCCGTATCCTTCTCTGAACTAAAATATTCGAATAGAGTTTCTGCATCAAGCCCATCTATCTCTTCTATTAAATCTCTCTGAACATTTCTCAAATCTCTCTCCGTAAAACCTACATTTTCAATGCCACCAGATTGAATCTCCATTATTCTTAGTTGTTGATTTGTAGGAACATTTGCCTCTGATAATTGCTTAGCTAAGTTCCTCTTTGCAGCACTCATATTACGATGTGATGGAAGTAGGTGCACTTTTCTAGGGGTTGCTAGGGGATGGTTATGCTCCACTACGAAACCACAAACTGAAAATTTCGTATGATCCTTACGCATTGAAAAACTTATCCCAGCTTTACAACCCACCCTTGAAATACCTTTATTCCTTATTTCCCCTTTAAAATCCGTATGGCCCTCTTTGTTACACACAAACTGCTTCCACCAAACTTCATTCGACCCCTTTCTTTTCTTAGAAGAATCAACTCGTATACTAAACCCAGCCTCTTTAGCATACGCATTATAAAAATCATAAGCGTCTTCAAGGGTATCAAAATTCTGCCCCAACTTAGGTGTTTTTATGTCTGCAACTTCTGGGATGTAATTCCCACTCGAACTCTCAGCTTCCATCCTATTAATTAAATTCAAAGAATATGCAAAAAATTAACAAGCATAAATGCATTGAAATGAAGGATGGAAAATTTAAACGTCACTGTTCAACATACAAAATTTCAACATTCAAAATCACTGTACATGCTTTCAAAACACCCGTCTATATTAAGTGCGTAGAGACAACAGATATTATAACAGATGAACAAATGAAGTAGTGCATAATATATGAGTCAAACAAATTTACAGGTTTTTATAAAATCTTTCAAGTACATCGACTAAAAATTTGACAAAAGAAATACTCTTAGGTTGCAAAAACAAGAAAGATAATTGCAAACAAACATGGAAGAAATTCCATCTAAATAATGAAACCATACTATTGATGCTTCACTGGAAAAAATAGAAACCTACGACCAAAAAGTTGATACAAAGGCTGGTAAGAAGAGCAGTTAAATATACAAGTTGCCAAATGTTCGGCAATTCTCAAAGTTGAAGTTGCAATTTGATGGATACTTCAAGCATAATTCATTATATATATCAGCATCACGTAATGGGATTCAATTTGATATTCAGTTAACTTTTGATATTCAGTCAGCAGTTCGAAGTCAGAATAGTTTCCTATAGGGAGAGTTTATGTGATTGTTGCATTGCAAATGAACTTCCAGAATGTTTCTAAATAAAGGCAATAAAGGTCATATCCATAAGGGAACATAATGTTAAGAACCTATATTCAGTTCAAATTTTCATTGTCTAAACTTCTATCATTTCATCTTCGTCATAAATATAGGCAACCAGCAAATAGTAGTAGCTCGTTGATGGAACTATAGCATTTATATACTCTAGGATGATCAACTTTAATGTAAACCTAGATTGAAAATTAACATTTGCTGCTATTCATCAAACAGTAAATCAACTGCAGGAAAAAAATTACAAAGATCGGATAGTTGTGATGGCACCATCAAGTATATTTTGTTCTAGATAATCCCCACTAGAACCCATCATACATCACACTGCACCCACTGACTGCATACCACATATACTTTAATAAAAGAAAATCAATAGCTGACCATTGTACCTAAAACAAATTGACTTAGCTCCCCATAACTCCAACAGCTTTACCATTTTTCAAATCTCACAACCAACTCCATCTTAGACTGATAATCTCCTCTCTATATAAACAGCAAAAACCTTTCATTTGAAAACCTTCACCTTAGGATTTCTCTGAAAATACTGATTTATACTGTTTCATAATACTCTCTTTTCAATAATACCCTGCTCCACAAGCACCATTGTTTGAAAAATAATGGGTGATATTTCTTTCAATTAAATTTTTATTTTGAGTAGAATAATTCGATTTTTCCAACCATAGGTTGGTGGGGGTGGTGATGTAGCTTAATAACTCGTCAATAAGAGTGTAAATAAGTCGAGTCAAGTTGAGCTGAAGAGTAGACTACTTAAGCTTAGTTTAATAATTTAAAAAGTTAAAAAAAATAAAGTATGAACTTCGTTCAATTATATTTTGAGCAATAACAAGCTAATCTCAAATAATTTTATTATTTAATGTGTTGTTAAATTTATTGAATTATAAAGTACAAATAATAAACTCTAAAATAAACTTTAACTCGACTTGTTTATCTTATAAACAATTTTGAATGAGCTTTTAAGAAAATTAATCATCAACCAAAGCCTGAAATGCTAGAGCATATATAAAGTCAAATGGGGGATTAGCATTTTCCAATACAGATATATACTACAGAGTATAGTAATGGTTTTTCCAAAGAAGACAACACCACCACCACCAAAAAAAAATCTTTCATTTGAAAATTTCAAGATGTTCAAGCACTTATCACAAACCATGTTCATCTCAATGCTAATTGCTATTATGCACATTGCAGCAGTAACCCTACATATTATACATATGCGGCAGCGGCGTACCTGTCGTGGGGGTCTCGGCAGCAGCGAGAGAAGCAGCAGCAGCAGCGAGAGAAGCAGCAACAGGTTCTTCTATGGCTTCGAACAGGGCGTGTACAGATTCGCAGCAGCAGGTGAGGAGAGGGAGAGAAGAAGAATAAGAAGAAGAAGAAGAAGAAGAAGAAAGGAGAGGGAGAGAGCAGGTGAGCGAGGAGGTTTCAAAAACCAGCAGGTTCTTTTTTGGGCTTCGAACAGGGCGTGTACAGAGGAGAGGAAGAAGAAGAAGAAGAAGAAGAAGAAAGGAGAGGAAGAGAGCAGGTGCGCGAGGAGGTATGGGCAGCTGCTACAGTGAGCTAGTGTAGAGGGACTGCGTGACAGTGAGCTAGTGTAGAGGGACTGAATACGCAGCACCACCTTTTGACTTTCTTATGCAACAATCAGATTCGCAGCAGCAGCCATATACGACTTTCTCAAGCCACATCAGCATCCCGCATTTTATTTTGCGGTCTTATCCGGCAACAGAACATTTCTCTCTCTCTCTCTCTCTCTCTTTATATATATATATATATATATATTTCTTAGATTGCTAATGTATCTATATAAGTATATCGTTGAAGTTTCATAATTTTTTTAATGTATTTTAATTTTTATGGATTATTTTATTCCCATATTAAATAAAATTCATAATAAATAAAATATATTAAAAAAATTATAAAATTTTAAAAATATGTTTGTAGATATATTAATAATTTAAAATAAATATTATATTAAAAAAATAATAAATATAAAATTATTTTTCAATCAAACAAATAAAAACGAAAAAAGTTGCAAACTACTATAAAGGTCGAATGCTACAATTTAAACCATGTGGACAATATAAACTGGTAATACTTTTGTGAGTCTAACCGTAATTTCTCCATTTAAATGTTGGAGGTGGGATGTCGCACGCAGCGGCAGGACTCGCACGACAGCCCCCTACATTCAAATCAACGGCGTTAAATGTGGTTGTGACAAAAAATATTAAATTCCATTTGTAACATTAGCTCTACCCTTCGTCAAGTGGATAATTCATAAGGGCGGTCATTTCAGAATAGTATTGACACGACGCGCCTCTTTTCTTCTCTTTCACAGCACGAATCTCAATCTCTCTCTCGCTTTCTCTCAAAAGCAGAGTATTTTATCTTTCAAAAATAATTTCAATTTTCCCTGCTTCGGTGGTTGCTTTTTTCAGGTCTTTTTCCTTCTTACATCTCTTGTCCCCTCTCTAACCCACTCTCTCTAGATATATGGTGTAATACACACACTCTCTCTAGTCTCTCTAGTGTGACTGTGTGAGTGTCTTTCTCTCGCGATCATACTGCTATGGCTTTCAGAGGGGTAAGCTTTCACTTTATTTTGTCTGATCAGTTCTCTAGTTCTGTCTTTGATTGTTTCGTTTAGATCCAACGTCGTTTTGACTCTACATGGTTTGATTTTCAATTTGATCTCTTCAAATGTAGTTTCTATTCGTATTATCGTTACAATGGTTTGATTTGATGCGTAATCTGTTCTTATTTTTTGTGTGTTTTACATAATTTGAAGTTTGTTGGACTTTGATTGCTTCAGTTGGTTGAGTCTTGGTTTAGATCTCCATTTCTGGTAGTAGTAGTACTGATGAAGCTTTGTGAGTTTGAAATGTTTTATCTTTTATTAATACTTTTTTTTTTTTTTTTCATTAACAGTGACCTCGATTTACGGTGATTATTGGTAATGTTTTTCGAGTTTGTCTCTGCATGTTGGTTTTCATTTGAAAATGAAGAAATTTTTTTAGGCTTTTAGAATTGTGTTGAATGGTTTTTGTATTTTCTAAATAAATTTGCAATTTTTTATAACATTGACGTGAATTGGAGTTGACTTTGATTTGTCTTTCTATCAATTTTTGTTTTGTTCAATTAGGTAAATCTTGGTTGCAATCTTTGGCCGCACACACACACACATTGCAGTTTATTCCATGACTGATTTAGTTATATTCTTGACCTAGAGTTTGGTTGAACTGCCTCATAGAAATGCCTATCATTTATTACCGTTCACTTGGATTTTTCAATTTGGAGGGGTTGGTCATATCCATTTTCTTATGAAAATTGTTACTGTGGATTTGGGTTCGGGTGGAATTCAAGGCTCTTTCTGAAACCCTTGACCCTGTGCCTTTGTAATCCATTCTCTGAGTATTGATTCAAATAGCTGGTGTGATATGTAATTTTGGAATCTGTATCACCTGGAATTTTAGAAAATAAAACCTGAATTGAAAAACCCTTGTATTTAAATGCAATCTTATGTTTCTTTTTCCCATGCATGTTGGCCTCCAAATGTGTAAAAATTTGCAGAATTTTCACATTTGTCTTTCACAATGACTGCTCTAATTTTGGAAAAGTTTGAAGTGTTGTGCATGTTGATATTGTGATTGATATATATTATTTGGAATTATGTATTTTGGGCCATTTCCTTCAAAGCACAAGGAAGCTATCGAAGGAAATTGTTGTTTTTAATTGATTGTAACAAGCATTTTCCATTTGGTTTTGATTTTTAGTCAAATGCTTCATCTGGTATGGGTGTTGCTGACGACAGCAAAAGCACGTATCTGGAATTGCAAAGGAAGAAGGTGCACCGGTATGTGATTTTTAAGATTGATGAGAAGAAAAAAGAAGTTGTGGTTGAAAAAACGGGAGGTCCAGCTGAGAGCTATGATGATTTTGCTGCATCATTGCCTGAAAATGATTGCCGATATGCAGTATATGATTTTGATTTTGTCACTTCTGAGAACTGCCAAAAGAGCAAGATTTTTTTCATTGCATGGTCAGTTTTTGTTTCAGCTATTTATTTAATTCTGTTGCAGCTAAAAACTTCTTAAAATCCTGTTTAAATTTTCTAATTAAGAATTGAGGTTTTTGTCAGTTGTAAGTTTGTAACCAATTATCATTGTAGCAATTAATATCATTTTCTATATCAACCTATAGCACCATTTGCTTAATGTAATGCCCTTTAGCTCTGCACTGGTGCTCCGTTTATGCAAACAACTTTTCCATATTTGTCAGCATGTCATGATGGGGTTTTTCTCACAGTCAATGTCTTTCTCTCACTATATTGTTTGGATATATTTTAATTGGGTTGTATGTATATATATATATATAAGTTAGAATTAATATTCTCACTAGAACTTGCAAAACTCATTGATGATTATGTTACATAAAACAATCTTTATACAGCGTGTCCATTTTATCATGATTTTTGTCAAGTGGCATCTTAAACAATTATGCTTTGGGTGTAAGTGGTGTTACTACCTATTATCTTGGCTGACAACTCATACTCAGATTGTCAAAGGCCATATCTTCAGTTAAGGCATGAGAATCAAATATTCCGCGATGTCTTCTCCTCTATTTCTCAACTCGCCTGAGAATATTGTCTAGGTCCCTTGTGATACCGAGATGAGTCGTCCGAGTCAACTCGGTATTGTCCGATACTCTGAACCATGGTCCTTGCCACTCTTATCTCAGCCTAGTCGGTTGAGATTCTAAGGTCTACAATTTGAGTCCTAGGATCAAGCATTGGCACCCAACGACCATCAAAATTATAATTCCGTGGGTCCCTATGTTCGAAGATGCATGAATTTGATAAATCTAACATCAAGGTTTTTTTTGCTATGGTAGCTCTATTCTGGGCTCCTTATGGCAGTGTTATTCTTTCAACATATTAGACTGCTAATGGTTGTAACAGTGATGATCTCTCTCTCTCTCTCAGCTTTACTACTATAGCCTTTTTGGGGGAAGGTTTGTTTGTCCTTTCAGTATTGCAGGATTTCAAAAGTTGATGATTTCAAGTGGGCAATCGGAAGAAAATAATGTTTTGGACTGCTTGGTGGTGTGGCGAGAGCTCCCTTAGGTATAGGTTCCCAAATTTGTATGATATTATGGATAATAAAGAGGCTTTGGTGGCACATTTCAAACCCCAAGGATTCCATCTTGTGGTCACCTAGATTAGAGAAATTTTGAATGACTAGGAAATTATGGATGTGGCTGATTTTTTTTAATCTCTGTGGATGATGGAGAGGACGGCGGATGTTAGTAGTTATTGAGTCCCAAGGTCTGTCCTCCCTGAGGACATTATCCCATCTTCATCCATCTGGTAATTTATTTTTCACCCACACTAGGAGCATTGGGTGCCCTTGGGTTCCTCCACAGTTGCTTTTTTGCTTGGTCAGCCATGTTGGAAAGAATTCTGGCTGGTAGACCAGCTTAATTGAGAAGGTTTACTTCTTCCTAGTGGTGTCATGTGCCTTAACTTGGAAGAATTTGGGAGCAAACTTTTTATCCACTGTTGATATGTGTCTTCTTTTTGAAGAATTCTAGCTGTCATCTGTTTATTGTTTTGGATCACATGGGTGTTTTCAGCTTTGTTTGGTAACTCTTTCCAGGGTTGACACATTAAGCCTTTTGGTCTTAAAGGAAAGATGATTCGGAAGCTAGCCCATTTGCGATTTGGGGAAAAGGGAATGCCAGAATCTTTGGGGCTTAAATCTCAGAGATTCTTCTTGTTTTGATTAGAATTACATCCTGTCCTTTTTATTAGGTTTTATGGTGGATCTTTTCTTTTGTGGAGTCAAGTGAAAGAATATCGTATGATGATTTGAAGGTGATTTTCTTGAGTTGTCTTGGTATCTTGTTGTAGGTGCACTCTTCTTTTTTTTGTTTATAGGTATTGCCCTACTCTTGTATTGGTGGGTTTAGGGGGTCCCTCACCGCTCTCAATTCCTTTTGTATCTTACTATCTTACCAGTATCTCATTTGTTCCCCCCCCCCCCCCCCGCGAAAGTACTATACAATGGCAGCCATTCTTATTGCTTTAACTGCCAGTGTGATCTCCATTGGTATTTTTTACTACAATGTCTATCCTAGTTATTAGCCATTTGCTATTGATTTACTAATGCCAGTTTCTTTAGTGCACACAAACACATGTGCATGCCTGTCTTCATTATCAAGATTTGTGCTCTTGCCTTCTTGGCATTCAATAGTAGGTTTTTATTAGGTCAGCTCGGATCGTGTGTTTCTGTTGCATAATTGATAATGATTTTAAGGTTCTTTGCTACTCTTTTATGGTTCTATGCTACTCTTGACAGAAATACTGTTGGACCCACGACATTGAAGATGGTTGCTGGCACAATGAAATTAGTTTTTTTGTTTTTTTTGTTCACAGTTTGCCATTTCTATGCCCTACAGGCTACTGTGATACTAACATTTCCTTTTTCAGGTCTCCTTCAGTATCCCGGATCCGTGCAAAGATGCTGTATGCGACATCTAAGGACAGGTTTAGAAGGGAGCTGGAGGGCATCCATTATGAGATTCAGGCCACTGACCCAACTGAGATGGATCTTGAAGTGATCAGAGAGCGTGCTCACTGAGGACTTATTGTTGTCCAAACTGTCTCATGTTTTAAAGAACTACTAGGGTGTCAATGTGACCTAAAGAAATGCACTTCAATGCTTCAAAAAAACTACCGAAAATCGTTAAATAATTGGCATCTGGGAAGGCTGATTAGGAGCTCTTGGCTATGATATCCTGTGCACAGGGAAGCTGGGCTTCCTTATTGTCATGATGCTTCCCAGATGAAAAATGGGTATGGCTATGCCTTATGGATGCTGATACTATGTATGCTAATCATATATTCTATAGAATGGTTACTTTTATGATTAGAATCTCCTTGTTATTAGTTGGCTCTCTACTGAACTTTTGGTTCCGTCAATAGGGTGTTAAAATTTTGACATTTCGGTTCACCAATAATATGTGAACTGTTGGGCCAGGGTCTGGTCCTAGTAATAGGTAAATTGTTTTGAGTTCTTGATGCTTCTAGTAATCTTTTCACTGCAGAGGCTCTGTCTGTAAGGGGTGTTGTAAAGTGCAGTGCTATTCATAAGTTTAATGGGCTAGCTTTTGAAGTTGACTTGGTGCAAGATGCAGGCACTGAGTTAACCGTGGAAGTTTTGAAGTGGGGCATTGGAGAATACTCACGGGGAGTAGAAATTTTTTTTTTTTTGGGTGAAATCTTATTTTCAGTTGCTTTTGAGAGGGGGATGTTTCATTTCCTGCATTTAGGGTACGTGTGGAGGACCACAGCCCCGTTTAAAGTTACTGTTTTTCAATTGGATGGGGGGTGTCAGACAGGTGCTCGATAGTTTCTCACTAAGAAGAATTATGCACTTCCCATTTAGTGTATAATAATGTCAGTGTAGATTGATCACCTCCTTTTGCATTGTAAGGTGGCAAGTCAACATTAAGAGTATTGCGTTTATCTGGTTGGGGTTAGTTGGGTGGTACTGAATTTGATTAAGCGCCTGTTAGAGAGTTGGTGGATTGGTAAGAGGAAGAAAGAGGAAGAGTCCTAAGAGCGTTGGGTGGTATTGTTATTTCATAATTATTTATAATAATTCGAGAATTTTATGTTACTTGCAGAAATTATTTGTACTCTTTAAAAAATAATTTCAAATTTATTGAAATAAGCAATATAAATTCAAGTTTGATTGTTTATTAAAGAAATAATTCAAGT
>JAESVK010058442.1:0-17862 GCA_017140935.1 Hamamelis virginiana | reverse complement strand
ACGGTTGGTTTTTGAGAAAACATTTAAATTGTTTAAACTTGTGTATCATATGGTTCTTATTCATATTGTACAAATGTTAACATGAGGGTACTATTTTGTGAAAATGACCGTTGGATAAGATGTTCAATATAAACACATTGTGCATGCAAAAAATCACATAGATCTGGCGGTTGGTTTTTGAGAAAAACATTTAAATTGTTTAAACTTGTGTATCATATGATTCTTATTCATATTGTACAAATTTTAACATAGGGGTACTATTTTGCGAAACCGACCGTTGGATAAGATGTTCCATATAAACACATTGTGCATGCCAAAAATCACATAGATCCGACGGTTGGTTTTTAAGAGAAACATTTAAATTGTTTAAACTATGCAAATTTAATATCATAGTTTTTTCAAGAATGTGGCATTTAGAAATAAATGACCATTGGATCAACATGATTTTTTTCATGCATGTCTTACATAAGCGGAACATCTCATCCAACGGTCGTTTTTTAAAATATCACTGTGAAAATTATTATACTTAGATATTAAGAATAAGAAATAAAAGAATATGCTTAGCATCTTGTTGAATTAGGAAATTAATTGAAAATATGACTCTTAAAAAAAGAATTAAAGATAAACTTCATATAATTAATATTGCAAGAGGGTAAAAGGGTCATTAACATTTAATGTGAGGGCATTTTAGTCGATCAAAATTTTTTTCAACATTGGGCCTTTTATAAGTAGTATAGATATTTATATATCACAACTTTGAAAAATAAGATTATACATAGCTTAGTGGTAAGGTCTTTGCATATAAGGCATGAGGTTCTAGGTTTGACTCTCACTACACATTTATGTTTTAATTAATTTTATGATCCAATAGCCCGATCCATTAATCCGTTAACATGATCCAATAGCTCGATCCATTTGATCCGTTAAGCCCGTCCATTAATACGATCCATTAGACCGGTCCAGCCCAATCCGATCCGATCTATTTGCCCGTTAGCGGACCAGTCTAATGGATCAGATTGGACAACTCTTTTAGCTTAATGGACTGGCCCGATCTGATCTGATAGCTTAATGGACCAATTATGATCCGATCCATTAGCCCATTAGACTGATACCTTAACAGACCGGGCCGGCCCGATCCGACCGGTTTGACACCAGTGCAAAGAATTTTAGAGACTACCATTACAATAGACAAATGATCCAAGAACTCAAGGCCTTCACAAGAAGCCTTTGGCCCTAAAAATTGTTTAACTTTGTTGCTTAAAGGACTCTGTCTAGACTTCATTCAGCTTTGGGCTTTCCCCCTCTTCTGTTTTAAAAATGCTAAATGGTCCCAAAAAATATTTTAAAAGTGCGTCCCAAATGATATGGTGATGATTCAACCCTTCTTTTTCATAGCAAATTCCTTCCTTGATGATAAATGAAGGGTTTAGATTCATTTGTGATATTTTTTAGGAAATTTTTTTTCGAACACATAACATTGCTCCTTCTGATTGAGGAATACAAAGCACTTTATGAAAATCTCAAGCTGATGGGATAAAAAAATTTCATTGCATCACATACAAGGCTGATTATTGATGAATCCAAACTAAATATATGAGCTAGATACATATAAAAAATTAGCTGTTGGATCAATGTGATTTTTTGCATTCATGATACGTATAAGTAGAGTATCAAATCCAACTGCCGGTTTCTCGAAATAGCTGTTTCAAATTGGTATAATGCACTAGAGAGGACAAAAAGGGCGGACAGAGAATTGTCCAAGGATAAAATATGATATATATAAGTGGGACGGCAGTAACACCAAAGACCTTTGTTACCTACTTACCTGATTCATAACAATGGAAGAATTTAATTGAATAAGTAAACTATGACCGGGTAGGCATAGCTGGAGGAGGATGTTGTTCAAAAAGAAAGAAGAAGAAGACTGACTTGTGCAAGTTATTTAAAATGAAAATTTCCAAGCTTGCTTAACAACAATCACTACAAGAAAGATTGCCTTTAGCAAGGGTCAACATTCCTTACTAAAATCCAATTTTGGGTTGCTAAAACCTTTAATTAGAATTGGCAGACCCTTACTAGGCATTACTAAAGCATACCGTGGCTAAAACCTTTAGCAACGACCATGACCCTTACTAAAATAGACTCTTTAGCAATGTTGACCAACATACCTTTAGTTAGGATCAACGGCCCTTGCTAAAAATTTTGGCAAAAAATTAAATTAAAAAATTAGTAGAATAAAATTATTGGAAAAAGTTTGAAAGACCTAATTTTAAATGATTCTCAACCATACAAAAATGAAAACCTTTATTCACAATTTTGAATGGTTCTTTGACATACATTTTGAAAGACCCAACAATTGAACAAGATTTACAAAAAAAAAATGTTCCAATGTACAAGAAAGCCAATGACAGAATTTGTCACAAAATAGGCTCCCCTATTCTGTTGCAAAGTCTTTTATTGCGGAGAAGCCTATTCCAAGACTTAGGTTGGCCAAAACTACTTCCACATTCAAGTCTCGGTGAGTAGTTGCAAAAAATTCCTTTAGATTAAGCTCTTTCAGAAGATTGGTTGTTGAGAAGGTCTGCCGCAAACCAGCTCCATACAGATCAAAAACCTGCAGAAGATATAGGAGGCAGGTGAAAACTGAGTGCAAAATGCTACTATAATTTGACACAAATAACTATAATAAATGAATTAAATAAAACATGGGGCACGTTAATAGTTCGTAGAACTTACAAAAAACCTACTCCACAAGTCTAAAAGAACAAATATGTAATTTCATTAAGAAGTAGAAACAGTTAGATTTTAGATTATCATGGTGTGGAAGACTAAAGTTTGATTAAGACCTGAAGGACCTATAGCATTGTCGTATGAAATTAAGCATTAAAAACAAGTAATAAAATAGGTGCTTGACATAAATGTTCTGAAATTCGAAATGTACATTAGGGGAATCAAAAAATTTGGTACTCGATAGAGCAGAATGGCAAAAGATTATCAATGTAGCCGAAGATTAATAGAGTTGAATTGCGAAGCAAGACTAAATTTCTAAAGTCCTCTGATACATTATACTCTTATTCTTTCTTTTATTCATTTCCAAAATTTGGTGCTTTTTTTGCCACACAATATATTGGGTACTCCTAGCATTGACAAAGAGTCAACTCTATCATGGACAAACATTTATCAAGGTGCTGTGCCTCATAAATAAGACATGAAGAACAAGCATTAAAACCTAAGGAAAACTTACAGGAATAGGTATCCTTCTATCATGGAAAGCAACATCAGATGCGAGAAACAAATCACCAATGCAAGCTCCTTTAGGCTTTAGCCTGAAAACATCTAAGAATCAATATGGAAACACATATTAAAAAATTGAATCTTTCATGCTTCATACATATATACAGCCATAATCTCTCTCTCTCTCTCTCTACACACACACACACACACACTATCCATCTATCTAAAGTTTTGGTAAACAAATATGTTATATCTAAAGCATGCCATCCGCACTTTGATGATGCTAATTTTCTTTTATTCATACAATAGAATACTCAAAAAGAGAATCATACAATTCTGAAAATCTCTCATGAAAAAAGAGGTTAATACACAAAATCTCCCTTTGTTATACCATGCAATAAAGGTTAGTTTTAACTTTTCAGTACTGTTTCTTAAGAGGGGATGTCCCTCTTTAAAATAACAGCAAATGTCTGAGTCATTGCTTAAGAAAGAAAATCAATATGGATCATTACATATAAAATTTTAAGTTTAAATAATGAACATAAAACAAACCAAATCTCAGTGTAAAAAGAGAACAAACACTACAAGCAATAAAATTCAAGAGAATTCATCCAAAGATATTTTCAGATTTTAAAACGAGAAAAACAGCAGTTAAAATGAGCTTGGCGGCAGAGAGCATACCTTAAGAGTAGGCTGGAGACAGCAACTCCATTGCCTGCTTAACACTTCATTCATTGATGACAAGAAAATCATACTTCAAATTCTTTCGTTCACTTTTTTTTGGGGCATTGGAAGCTTGTTGTGCCTTGAAAGCATCATATACAGAAAAAAAAAAAAAATAACCGTTGAATTAAGCATTCTTAACAGCAGAAAATAAAAACAACCAAAACATATCTATGTTATTCTAAAGCATCAACAGAAAAATAAAATAACAAAAGCATAAACAGAATCCACAAGAGCGCCAGAAAACATTGTGTCGTCGTTACCTGAAGCTTGGCGAGCTCTGCCTTTTGTGCAGCCTTGAGTTTTTTCAATTCATTTGGGATCTCACAATATCAGGGGCATCAACAAGAGCCTGTCAAGATTCACATGCAAACTGCATAGTAAGATGGCCACTCAACCCCATCCAAGCAAAACTAACAATTCAATACCAATGTCATTTAAGGTACCACGTATGGGAGAGAGAGAAAAGGGGTACAAAAAATATATTGATGACAACATCAAATGATAAGAATATGCAAAAGCTGAAACTTTTGAAGGAAATGTGAATTTTCAATACAATTTCAGAAAAATTAAGCATTATTACACCAAAAAGTAAGACATAATATTGATCAAAAACATAAATAACATGTATGTCAGGTTCTGATTGCAAAAGTACTTCTTCAGAAATTAGTATAATATATTCACAATAAACAACATCCAGAACTAAAGTTGAAAGGAAATAAATAAATACCCTGATACATATGTTCATGGCTCCCCAGTCAATAAATAAAGCAAAGTTGGTATGCAAATTCTCAATAAAAATAGTCAATCAATGGAAAAAAAAAAAAAATAGTGAAACAATGAACCCAACTTCCCTTAAGTGAAGGAGTAAGATGTTATGCCAAAAGCCTCTAGGTTTAGGATTTTGAATGAAAATAAGATAGAAGCAAGAAAAATCAGGGCAAATTAAAGCAATTCAATTAAGCACACAATAATGAATCACTAGAGACTTCCTCAGCAGCCTTAACACAGTAATAAGAAATTGAAGCACAGAGTGAACCACTACAGCTCCTGAAATCTCACCTGTGATTTTTCTTGTCCGCGATTCTTCTTGAAAGCTTTGATTTTTCCTATTCGGCGTTACAGTTCCAGTTCTTGCGGTAGTTCCAGTTTCACTCCATTTGCTGCAGCGGCAAAGAAAGAAAAGAGTGAGAGAGAGCCACCTGAGATCGGTGAGAGAGAAGATTGAGATCTCACCTGAGAATCGACGGCGATGGTCTCCTTTGCCGGCGATGGAATGATCGGTGAAGATTAGGGCGGAGACTGAAGATTGAGAGAGAGGATCGATGAGAGAGAAACACCTCAGATCGGTAAGAGAGAAGATAGAGATCTCATCTGAGAACCGACGGCGACGTTCTCCTTTGCCGGTGATGGGATAATCGGAGCAGTGTGAGAAGAAGAATGAGAGATTGATCGGCCATGGAAGATTGGGAGATTGTGAGAAGAAGGAGAGACGGGGCCGGTGACGAGAGTCGGGGAGAGATTAGGAGAATTGGGGAAGACGGAGGAAATAAAACCAGCTAATAACAAATGAAAATTTGCTAATAACATTTTAAGTGCACCTTAATTAATTAGCTTGTTTTTTGTTTTTTATTTTTTTAATGAAAATTGTAAAAATAAATTAGGGAACGTTCAGTGCTTGAAAAAAAAAATACATTTAGTCAGGTTCACTGAGTGATCTTCCTGACTTTCAGTAAAGATTATTGAATGACCATTACTGAATGATATTACCAATTAAGAGATTTTGAGATTTATTAAATTTTTAGTAAGAACCGGCGGATAACGAACATTTAGCAAGAATTTTTCAGACCCCTACTAAATGTTGGTTGTTAAAGCCAATTTTTCTGGTAGTGAGCCATGGGTTTATCTACTTTCCAATCACCAAAGCCTCTTGATCTCCTTCATCATCTCCCCATGATATCATTTATTTTCTTTCTATTAATCCCATTTTCATCTCCCTTATCCTTCGACTTCCCCAGCTTCAATGGTAATGAACATGAGATGAATTACTCTTTCGATGCTGTCCCGTTGGAAGACAACTCCATCCAGCTCACCCAAAATCAAAACGGCAAAGATCCGAGTGGGAGTATGGGTCAAGCCACATATTACCAACCCATGCGCCTCTGGGATAAGGCCACCAGAAACCTCACAGACTTCACTACCAGTTTCTCCTTTGCCATTAATTCGCAACATAAGACTTCATATGGTGATGGGCTCGCATTTTTCCTCGCACCTTACCCCAAACCAAATAAGACTCTAGGAGGTGGCTATTTTGGTCTTCCAACTATCAATGCCACAAACTCAACCGATCTTTCATTTGTTGCAGTGGAGTTTGATATTTTTCATAACAGCGTGGATCCGCCTGATATAACTGAACATGTAGGTATTGATATCAACTCTATAGTGTCTAATGCTACTGTGGAATGGTGGAGTAGTGTTTTGGATGGGAAAATAACTAATGCTTCCATTAGTTATAATTCTAGTTCAATGAATTTAACTGTTGTCTTCACTGGTTATCCTAATGGTACCGCACAGCGCAGTCGAACAGAAACTTTCTTATATCTATTGTTGATCTCAGAGATGTTTACCTAGATGAATGGGTTACTGTGGGCTTCTCGGCAGCAACAGGTCACCAAATTGCTTCACATACCATTTTCTCATGGAGTTTTCATTCTACTTTACAAATTGAACCAACAAATGACAAGAAACTAGGGCTGGTGGTGGGGTTGAGTGTTGGTGGGTTTGGGTTGGTAATTTGGTTTGCCTTGTGGAGGAAGAGGAAAAGAGGGGAAAGTGAAGATGATCATGTCTTTGATGAGTCCATGGACGACGAATTCGCAAAGGGAACTGGACCCAAGAAGTTTCTGTACTGTGAATTGGCACGTGCCACGAACAACTTTGTGGAGGGAGAGAAGCTTGGAGAAGGGGGTTTTGGTGGGGTTTATAGAGGCTTCATAAGAGAATTGAACTGCTATGTTGCTCTCAAGAGGGTGTCAAAGGGGTCTAAACAAGGGACAAAGGAGTATGCAGCAGAAGTAAGGATCATTAGTCGATTGAGGCACAGGAATTTGGTACAACTCATCGGTTGGTGCCACGAAAAAAGAGAACTCTTACTTGTTTATGAGTTCATGCCAAATGGAAGCTTAGATTCTCATCTATTTAATGCAAAGAGCTACTTAACATGGGAGGTGAGGTACAAAATTGCTCAAGGATTATCCTCGGGGTTGCTCTATCTACACGAAGAATGGGAACAATGCGTGGTGCATAGGGATATAAAATCGAGCAACGTTATGTTGGATTCAAGTTTCAATGCTAAACTTGGGGTTTCGGGTTAGCTCGGCTTGTTGATCATGGCAAGAATCTCAAACAACAGTTTTGGCTGGGACCATGGGTTACATGGCTCCTGAATGTATGAGCACAGGAAAGGGAAACAAGGAATCAGATGTTTACAGTTTTGGTATTGTGGCATTGGAGATAGCCTGTGGAAGAAGACCTATTGATTCCAGGGCAGAAGAATGTAGAGTCAGCATGGTGGGTTGGGTTTGGGACCTTTATGGAATGGGAAAGATTATTGAAGCAGCTAACCCAAGACTTTGTGGAGATTTTGATGAGCAACAAATGAAACACTTGATGATTGTTGGGCTTTGGTGTGCTCACCCAGACCATAATCTTCGGCCTTCGATAAGACAAGCCATTCGTGTGCTTAGTTTTGAAGCTCCACTGCCCATTCTCCCATCCAATATGCCTGTGGCAACGTATTTCGCTCCTCCAGTGAATGCATCTGCATTTCAATTTCCTCTGGTACTACTGCTCCTGAGACAAGCCAAACCTATTCTTCAAGCTATGGCTACAACACAAATTCCTCGTAGTTCGCCACATCTTCTGCAGCTTCTTCTCCATCCACATCACTTCTTCACACGCGCTAACTTGACTCCATGTATAATGTAGTTGAAGATTTTGAGTTGTTTGAGTTCTCATTTGTACCATTAAATTATCAATTTAAAAAAAAAAAAAAAATTCCCTGAATTTTAATGTTTTAGTTCAAGGAAGCACAATGATGCCAATTACATTATCATATAGAATTACTATATGGCATCTACTGAAATGATGAGTGATACCAGATTTCGGTAATTACGTTTCCAAACTAGAAAAGACTCTTTTCACCTAATTAAACTACATACTGTCAAGCGTGATAAGCAATGTATATGCTATGTTTTGGTATGGTGTTTGCAGGGGCTGATTGGGTTTTCTTTACTTATATGCTCTGTTTTGCTCTCGTCTTTTTTTTTTTTTTTTTGTTTCACTTCTGTGTATTTGGGTTTTGGGTGTTGGGTGTTGAATGTTTTGTTGTCTTTGGAATGAAGGGAAGAAAAGAGGGAAGAAGAGGGGGGAATTTCACCCTTTTTGCAATCCGCCCAAAAGTGGGCGGATGAATGGAGAGATTGGATGCTTCATGAGGGATTCCCAGCATTTTTGCTTTATAAGTATAGGGGATTTCTTATTTCTACAAGTGCTTTTACGATAAATTTCTAGTCTTTCCAAGTCAACCCATAAATGCATCTTTTTGCCGTATAGATGAGGCAAAGACCTTGACCCAAGTGCAAACCCATAAATGTATATTACGCTGGCAAAAACCATGGAAACCTCAACCTTGGATCAGATTGATGTTGATCAATTGCCCTGGCAAAAGCATGAGAAAATATGAGTTCATCATTTTAATTTTATTTAAAAACCGAGTTCATCATATTTATGAAAAAAGAAAAATAGTAAGCTCGGTTTGGTGAAGATACCAGTGGCAGTCTATTTTGTCACAGTGCACCCTTTTCTTGGTTCCAATAACTATCTAACTTATGGTTTCTGCTTGTTACTCCCACCAAAAAATGAGTTCAGCACATTATCCCCATCACCACCTTAATCCAGAGTTTGCTTTCTCGAATAATTATACCCCAGCAGTGAAGTTAATTTCCCCAAGAGAAAATCTTGCCATGCTGTTGATCGAGAAAATGAAAATGGGCACTAAAAAATATGACTTATATTGTTATTTTTATTCTTTATTGAGTAATTTTTGAATGCTTGAACATATCTAGAAAGGTTGAAAATAATTTTGAACAATAATTTTTGCAACAAAGTTGTAGAAGGGATATATATATGGTTTGGGTATCATAAAGACCAAAGCAACAAATGATGCTGGTCATACCAAACTTGTTTGGAGAATGATTCATGAGGACTGGATATACAGGGAGAGGGAGTTTGGTATTGTTACATCAGAGGTTTAAAAAATATGAAAAATAAAAATAAAAATGAATTCATCGTAATCCCACCACCACCTTAATCTAGAGTTTGCTTTATTTAATGGTTATACTTCAGCAGTGAAAATAATTTTTCCAAGAGATCGAAACTCTTGCCATGCTCTTGACCGAGAGAATGAAAATGGGTAGTGAAAATATAATTTACAAAGCAAGTTTTGTGTTAATGTTTGGGGCAAGCAAAATATGGGTTAGTCCACCAATTAATCCAAAACTGGTCATTGACGGAGGTATATACCGACAAAAAATTTGCTAATAAAGTCTCTCGATTTTTAACAAATGGGTATTATACATCTTCATGTGCTCGAATCCTAAATCTCTTCCCTGAATGTGGGAATACACTCTACTAGATTAATAGGTCTAATAAAGTCTTTTGATGATTTTATCAATATTGGAATCAAATCATGCTTTCATCAATATTGGAAAGTTTTAAAGGAAAGGATTGAGCTAGTTCTTAATATAGCTTATGGGTTCGAGTGGGCTTTCTATAGATTACACTTCAAGAAAAAAAAATCTTAAATTAAAAGGATTTATGGATTAAAAGGATTTGTGGCCTAGTAAGTAATAAAATTATTTAAGAAATGTTAATAAAAAACCCTGAAGCCCAAACTGCCATCTTGGTAAGAATGAATTGTTTTGGACAATGCTGCCCTTCCAAAGTGAGAGATGCATGTATCTTCATTCTAAATATGTTAAATCATTTGTGTTGCCTCACAAGCAATATATTTCTAAGCAATTTTTGGTCTAGTACTTTCTAATACATTAAAGGAAAACAATGAAAAGACATGCACACTAAGCTAAAATATGATTAATGCAATGAGCCGAAAAAAAAAAAAGCTATGATTATGAACAAATTGATGCATTTCTCATTAAAAAAGATTTTTGGTCAATGTGTCGTGAGTCACTTCCATGTAACAAGTTTCAGCAAGATAACATTAAAAAATTCATATATGAAATTTAAAAGATAAGATTTAATTTAGATTGTAAAAGGACTGAAGAGGCTCTCACAAAACACTAGAGTCCTTGATGTATTATTGTTTATTTATATATACATTATACAATGGATAAGCTTAACTTAATAACAACCAAGACCATTCTTGCTAAACATTAGCTAGCTAGCCTCTCTCAATACATATATTATTAGGAGTGGTGCTAGGCATCCTGCACACATTCCCGTTTCCATATCCTGTCCAACAGTGAAAATGTTAGAGGACGACAGAGTAAAAACCTCAACACAGTAGAAACGCCATTGTATTTTTATCATTTTCATTGTGTTTTTTCCTGTGTTTTTATTTTGACTATGTTTTAATCATTTTAAGTGTGTTTTTTTTTCTATGTTTTATTTCCTGTGTTTTTATTTTCACTGTGTTTTTACTGTTTGGTATATTTTCATTGTCTTCTATAAGGATAGTAAAAATATAAGGACAGTGATACGTGGATGCATGGAAACGGCAATTACGGGAAATTTGGATGGGCGCATTAGCATTTTCCATATTATCAGATGCCTTCAGCATTGCAGATAATTCTCTATTATCATATTAATTTAGATTAATCATCCTTATCATGAAATTAAGACCTCGATGAAAAATCCATCACCGATCCTCAATCACAAGTTTCCAGCAGTCTGTAGCCACACGTGTCAACATCGAATGATCAATGCAAACATGTATCATGTTCTCTAAGGACGAGACAAAGACCTTAATCGAGGATAGAGCAAACCATCCACTTGTTTCATCTGTCAATTTAATAAGAAAGAGAAAATATAAAAGCCCAATATATTTATTAAGTCCCAAGTTTTCTGAATAATTTTATTAAATGCCGTTAGAGACAGTAAATTGACATTCTTATTTTTACAACTGCTTTTATGAAAAATTTCTAATCTTCAATTAACATCAATTTAATAGGAGTGAGAAAATATCAAAGCTCAAGAGACTTTTCAAAGCCACAAAAGTCTTATTGATAAAATAATTGATGAAGAGATATCTGGATCATATATAGGTTATTTAATTAGTGTATAAATAAAGATTGCCAATTGCATTATCATACAGAATTACTATATGGCATCTACTAAAATGATGAGTGATACCAGATTTCGATAATTACGTATCCAAACTAGAAAAGACTCTTTTCACCTAATTTAACTACAAACTGTCAAGCGTGATAAGCAATGTTTATGCTCTGTTTTGGTATGGTGTTTGCAGGGGCTGATTGGGTTTTCTTTACTTATATGCTCTGTTTTGCTCTCGTCTTTTTTTGGTTTCACTTCTGTGTGTTTGGGTTTTGGGTGTTGGGTGTTGAATGTTTTGTTGTCTTTATCTGTTGGGGGGTTGGGTGGTTTATTTTTTATTTTTGGGGGATAGTTTTTGGCTTCTAATGTGATCTATTTTAATTCATGAATCAATCTAAACAAAATAAACAAAATCTATTTTTGGGGTTTGGGTGATTTATTTTTCCAAGCTCCAATTTTGCATGCAAAAAGCATCCAGTTAATTGCACTTTTCCTGCAAGGCATGAAAAAACAAGAAAACATAAAAAACATCTATTAACATATAAAATTGGCTCAAGAATACACAAAATGATGGGAATAATGTAATAGAAATATGCAATTATATGGTGCAATCACCCTTCCAACTTGAACCTTACTAGTCCCTAGCAAGGACTAGCATAAAAACAAAATCTAAACAAAATAAACAAACCTAACTAATCCACTTTCGCAGGAAATCGTGATTGCATTTAGCATATGCAACAAACCTTTAAACCCCTAGGTTCCCCCTAGTGGACGAGTTGTAGTCTCGTGAGGGTTTGCAGAAATGATACCTACAAATATGAAAAGTACATTTCCCTTATTCACAAATGTCAAGAACAAATTTCAACAAAATGAGTATGCACAGTAATCTATCTTCTCATGAGTTATGTAATGGTTTGAACTAGATTTGCATAGATAAAATCCTTGTGTTAGTAAAAAAAATTATTCAAATACATTCCAAACCATTGAATGCACCAAGCTTAAGCTACAAGATGAGAACAACAAGAAACATAACGAAGTAACACTTTGAACAACAATCATTCACGAAAGAAAGGGTTTGATTAATAAGTAATATGTGAATGAAAGAGTGCTACTTAAGTGGATGGATTGCATATGAGAGTTATATGTACAAGAGATGCATGAAAATAAATGAAAAGAGGAATAAACAAACAATACACGCATAAACATAAGAGATGATAAAATTGCAACAAAAGCTAAACATAAGAAATTCATGGAATCAAATAGGTCTTTTGTTGCTTAATAATGCCTTTAGGTTCAAGGATGGATAACAACAAGAAATGCTATGGTTTTATAATGTGGTATAGGTTATCTACCCATCCATCACATACACAACAAAGTAACCTAAAAACACAAGATTATTATAACACAAATACAAACTATACGCAGCACAAAACTACCCACAATTACAACAATTAAAATCAACCCACAATGAACAAGAACAATGTGCCAACCAATTGTAGCAGAAAAAATCTTAAGTACATAGGAAATGGGAATGAAAGGTTTTAGGCTTTTATTATTGCAATCTTTTTTTTTTCTTTTGCTTTTTGCTTTTTCTCTTTTTCTATATAATTTGCTTTTTCCTTTGTGTCTGCTTAATTGAAAACCAAAGCAAAGTAACATTCTAAATGCTAATCCACATTTGTTAGGAGTGTAAAATCCTCAACTTTTATGGCTTTACTTGGTAGCTCTTTAGTTAGAATGTGTACGTGAGATGATTTTATTTATATTAATTTTTTGCTCGATGTTACTTATTTTGTTGTGACATTTTTATGAATTACCAATCTTTAATTCACAATTATTCTTCGTCTAATTTTTTATTGTGACTTCAAGGTCTTTTTCTTTTTGAATGATAAAATTCATGGTGCTCAATTAATATGATTTTGTGAAACAATGTTGGACATAATTGCATTTAATTTCGGTCTCTTTTAGTCAGCAGTACAAAATTTGTGCCCAATGATTTTTTTTTCCCTAGCTTAGAGTCCCTTGCAAAATTTGGTTCTCCCAATTTCCTATTTGCAATGAGATAGCAAATTTTAGGATTCATAATCTTTAGTTGTTATAAAGTTAATATAGTCCAAGGTAATTTCAATGCAATTAAAAGCACATAAGATGAATTATAACATAATTAGAGTCCCAAATATGAAAGTTAATACATTCCAAAGGTAAAACAATTCAACTAATGTTTCAAAGTGCCAAGTTCAAGTTCAAAGTTCAAAGTGCCCACAAAATCCACAACAAAAACTAAGCATTCCTAGCAGCCCTCCACTCAGTAAACATATCCTCTACCATATTATCTCGAAAAGTTTGCCATGCAGTAGAGACATCAACATACTCCAGGGGGTCTCCATGTGGCTGACAATAATTTCCTCCTACTGAAATGTCAACTAATGAGTCAGGAGGCATTTCCCTTCCAATATGATTGTGCAACAACACACATGCCATTATAATTCGATTTTGAGTCCTCATGGGAAAGAAGGATGGACTTCGTAGAATGGCCACCTCTTTTTGAGCAAACCAAAGCACCACTCTATCACATTTCTAGCACTTGAATGTTTCATGTTAAACAATTCTTGAGAAGTTGTGGGTTGGTGGCCTGTCCTCCGATCGTTTAGGTGGTAACGTTGGCCTCTATAAGGGGAGAGAAATCCCTCACCATTGGGATAACCGTCATCAACAAGATGATAATAACCTAATTCAACATAATATGATTAAATTAGAAATTAAGTTTAGCCAAAATGGTGTATGTGTTATGTAATTCCATCAAAAAACCTAACAATGAAATGCATACCACGAGGGACCTAGTCCATGTCGCCTACTAACAGCATCCCTTAACGCGCAAGAGTCAGCTGCAGATCCTTCCCAACCAGGTAGAACAAATATGAATTGCATGTCTTAGGAGCAAACCCCGAGGACGTAAGTTGCAATGTCATTTTTCCTTGTTTGATACCTTGGTTTGTCAAGCTCAGGCACATTGAGCCTAATATAAGTATCATCTCATGCTTCCAAACAGTTCTAAAATGAAGTAAAATGAAAAGTAAAATTCATGTAAATATATATATATATATATATATAAGTAAGAATTAAAAACCTACATTAGTATATCACTAGTGTGGGAGGTTGCAATGTATACCTTGAACCATTTCCAACGAGAATCTGTGGAGTTCTCCACCACTGCTTCTGGTTTTTTAAGTAGATGGCTTTGTAATCTGATCATGCCTTTCAAAACTATGTTGAAATGTCTACTAATGGTCTCACCATAACGCATGAATCTATTTATGACAACCCTATTTTTAACAAGATGTGCTAGAATGTGCTTGAAAATAGCAGTCATCTCCTTAACAGAGACATGCTTTGTGTTATTTAATTTGCCAAATGTGCAAAGCATGTGACACAATTTTCATTGACAATGAAAATTCACATTACAACACAATATATTTGTTATATTAAATTGATTATGAAGTTTGAAATAAACTAAGATTATAAACAGAAAGATTAAATTAGGAATAGCATGGTTAATGCAAATATTCATTACAAAATGAATGAAAGCGTATCATAGGCGTATTGAGCAGATAAATGACTATAGGCATGCTTTAGTTAGGTCTAATGTACAAAATCTCTTAAAGCCATAGGTGTAATATACAATGAGGTTATCAGATCATATGCATGGTTAATGCAAGGGTCTGTCCATTTTGTTCCTTTTCTACTTGCAGGAATCTCCATATATAATGATCTTCCAAGACAAAGCATAGAAACCACAAGATAAATTATCTCAAGCGCATCAAAATGCTCCATTTCTCATACACAAACAGGACCACAACAACTGTCTATGTTTCAGGTCAACACAATATAAACTAACCAACTTTCCAAATAAATATGCATATATTATTTGTAGAATCAAGCCAAGAATCCAAGCAAATACCTCTCAACAAGGCAAGGCAATACAAATACAATGTCCAAGCAAAGAATCCAAGCAAACACCTCTCAACAAGGCAAAGCAATACAAATACAATGCCCACCAAAAATCTTAAAATATAAGGTCCACTCCTCAAAGAAGTATACTGAATCATTACCCCCACATACATTTTTTTTTCTCATATGAGGAGGACCCTACTATTACTTTCTACTGTCTTGTCAATTAAAATGCTTCAAGATTTTGTGACGCTCTCCTTGCGCATATGAAGGAAGCCTTACAACAGAAACTGTTTCCATCTTTTTTAACGCATTACTCATGATATTTTTAGGTATCTGGTCTTTTTTGTTGACTAGTAATTTTCCAAGGCCTTTATGTTTCACTTTTCATGTATGTATCTCATTTGCTAGTTACAGAGGTTAGAGTGTCTCTGCAGTATTAACAGTCTTTACCACCTATAAGCAGGCAGGCTATCTTTTGTTTGCTACTGCACCATTTTATAATGTCCCTAATTCACTTATATGCTGCAATGTACTGGATTATCAGGCAGAAAATAAATTAAACAGTTCAAAAAAAAAAAAAGTTTTGAAGGTTTGATAGCCATTAAGATTACCCCAGTTTAATTTTGGCACAAGTGTGTTTCTAGGTTGAAGTTGTGCAGTATTAGGAACCAAGTTTCTCACTTGTGACATAATAGATCCTCATTCATGTTGTGTTTCATACATACATACAGGCTTTGGGGTGCCAAACTAGGTTCCTAGTTGCAGACTTTGTGGAGAAAGAGCGATCGAGATACACGGCTATTAATCAAAAGATGGTCGAAGTTTAAACTAAACTTATTCTTTCATTTATTTCCCAATCATATATGGGTGCTTTAGAATTTATCAAGAATGCTACATTTTAGCAGCTAGGTTGGATACACATCCAGCATCCCTTATTCACACACACACACACACACACACACACATATATAGATATACAGACATCAAAACAATATGCAGATATATATATACACACATCAAAACAATATGCAGTAGAAAACATGTCTCTAAGAGGCATTTCATCAAACACATCATATACGGTAAAGATTCTACTACAAACATAAGATGAGAAGTACCATTAATAAATATGTGAGATGTAGAGCCGTGTATTCCATAAGCAAATCATCCAGAAAAACCACAAAAACCAAAAAATTACAAAAAAAATAAACACAACAAATGAATCGGCGCTAGGGTTTTGTATTTAACATACTTGATGCAATGTTGGGAGCAGAATCGGCTTCAATCGAGCACCGAAATGAGTTTCTTCAGCAGGAGATTTTCGATCATCAGCGGCGCAAAGTGGTTTGCGGCTAGGGTTTCTGACTTACTGTTGTGGGTAGATCAAATGGTCAATGAAGGGGTTTTGTATATGTGGGATAGAGATGAAAATCATATTTGTTGCCTGCAAAACTGAAGGACACGCTCGTCAATAATGGATTATAGTAAATGAATTCCCGGAGTGCCAAACCCCCAACCCACCAGCTGCGAGAGGTCAGACATTCCCCCATGGTCGTCTCCCTCAACCCACTGGCTTGTGCATCAGACCCCTAACCCACCGATCAAAACAATGGGGTATGAAACCCCAAACCCACCGAGAAGCCGGCCATCCAAACGTAACCTTAGTGGACTGCAACAGGCATCTGCAGCAGTCAACGTGGTCATGAGCGGTCAACGTGGTCATGCTTTTGTGGTCATTTAGCCGGTTTTCCCTGGTATCGCATTTTTTTTTGGCTGGTTTTGCTGCTCGTGTTGTGGAATCAAAAGAAAATAAAATTTTAAATTATTACATTTTCAATATATAATATAGTAACAATAATGATATATGTCACCATCCTTACGTATTGGCGGATTTAACACAATACATCAGCATATTTTTAAATTTTTTAAGCCCTTGCCGTGCAGAGGAAGGAGCAAAAAAAAAAATTAAAAATCAAATCTCAATAAAAAAGCTCATGGGATCTATCCCGGTGCCTCACTGTCTCAAGGGTGGATCCCAGAACCATCCTGCTTGAGGTCGACAAGCCCTACGCGTTCTGTTTAAACTGCCGCGTAACATAAACCGAAACATTACTTTATTTTATTTTTTTTTGTAAAATAATTATAGTCATTTCCTATATATAATAGTAGGATGCTCAGTAAGATGGATACACAAAAGAGAGAGAGATATATATGCTAAAACAGAGAGAGATGCAAGAAGCCAGAGAAAGACAACTGAGAATGAGAGAGATGAAAGTGGCTGCAAAAGAGAAAGAGCTGAATGGGAGAGAGATGCAAGTGGATAAGAAAGAGAGAGAGCTGACCACGAGAGGAATGACAAAACAGAGAGAGATGAACGTGGCTGCAAGAGAGAGAGCGCTGATCGCGAGAGGAATGACAAAACAGAGAGATGAACGTGGCGGCAAAAGAGAGAGCGCTGAAAGTCAGAGAGACGCAAGTGGCTGTAAAAGAGAGAGAGCTGACCGCGAGAGGAATGACAAAACAGAGAGAAATGGATGTGGTGGCAAAAGAGAGAGATCTGAAAACCAGAGAGACGCAAGTGGCTGTAAAAGAGAGAGACCTGAA